>JAYXIM010002765.1:0-17920 GCA_037575425.1 Anastrepha fraterculus
GCAGATGGGGGTGTCCGGTTGGCGAAGAATGCCCCATATATATATACATATATATGTATGTATATATAGTTATAATGATCCTTAATGGCGGTGTTTCAAAAGTAACGCCTAAATATCAGTAGTGAATAATTTGTAGACGGTACATCTTTTTTAAGTCATCTTTGACATTTGTCAAATAGATAGGTCCATCAATTTCACACGATAGTATAAAACGTTATAATTATTAAAAGTTATTGTGAAAATGGTTGAAGTTTAAGAAAAACATATCGCAAAATTCGTAATTTTTTTAATGGAAATAATCGTCCGAATGAGTCGACAATTCAATGAAAAGTTCCTTGAAAAAACTTCCCAGAAACTGGTTTTATCGAAGATAGAAAAAGGAGCTGGTAGACCAAAAGCTAGATACTTCCATTCAAAAGGTTGCTGCTGTAGGGCAAAGTGTTGCTGAACCACCTTCAACATCGATATCTGTACGTTCTTAACAATTAAGGATTCCTGAATACGACGGTTTAGCGGATTTTACCTGTAGATGATCTCATGTTGGGCATTTAAATGATGCCATGACGTCAAATATAATTGTTAAAAGCCGTATTTTGAATAAAATTTCCATTTCAATGCAAGTGTGCAGCCGCTCAAAATTTACATTGATTTTTGGTAATTTTGTCTTTTTCCCAATATGAAAATCCTTCCATGCCTGCGTCAAAGTTAATTCGATGAAAAACGCATGCTTTTAAGATTTTTTTTTGTTGAGAAACAGATCGTATTAATTTAATCAATCAATTTCAACAATACTTTCCTAAAATTTGATTCTAAAATATTTTAAATTTAATGAGATTCAGTAAATTCTCTGGAAGTGCCTCGAAGAAATATGGTTTTTGTGGTGTACATCACAGCTCACATGAGAATTATCTGAAATAAAAAAATCAAAATGCATTTGTTAAAGCTTTTTAAGAGCTTGAGAACTTAAATTAAAACACAAAACAGAAATATTGTTGAAATGATATATTTTTTTATTATAATCTGTTAGATAATTTCATGATATTTATTTATGAATATGGCATCCGGCATATGGTCCATTCGATCAGTCCAATTTATGACTACTTTTTCCAATAATGACGTC
This sequence comes from Anastrepha fraterculus, assembly GCA_037575425.1. NCBI lineage: Eukaryota > Metazoa > Arthropoda > Insecta > Diptera > Tephritidae > Anastrepha > Anastrepha fraterculus. The sequence goes on from JAYXIM010002765.1 coordinate 1,121, forward strand.
AATAGTGGCTTGAATATTGCACTAAATCAAAAAGCTCACAGTGAGCTTCTAAATTATATGAAGAAGTAAAACAATTGAGCTTGTAGATTTTGAGTTTTGGCATACACGAGCTACAAAAATAACAATCAGCTCATTAAATCTAGCCTTTGGATAACATACCCATAACTTTCAGAACTTTTTACCTCACCTAATGCATGAGCATTATACTATGAGAAAGCTCTGTTCAACGTGGATGCCGCGTTTGCTCATCATTTTGTTTCATAAAGACAACGCACCGTGTCACAAGTCAATCAAAACAATAGCAAAACTACTTAAATTCAACTTTGAGTTACTCCCACATCCACCGCATTCGCCCTATTTGGCTCCCAGCGACTACCGAGGCTCTTCGCAGACCTAAAAAAATGTTCGCGGGTAAAAAATTTCGCTCGAATATAGAGGTTAGGTAGTATTGAAATGGTAGAGCGGCGCTGAAAGGATTGCGTTGTTCTTGATGGAAATTACGTTGTTGAATAAAGCATGTTTTCTTTGTTAGGCTCGGGACTTTTCAGCCCATGTCTTACTATAATTAATGAATTTGAAGCAAATAAATTAAATAATGCCTAACTCTGATTTAAATTTTTCTTTGAAAGCCGATATCTTGCAGAGTTCATTTGACTCGTCTACCGAAAATAAAATTCTAATTTCCAATTAATTTTAATTTGTTCCTCTTATTCTTCATTTCTTTTCCTTTACTAATCACGTAATTTTCGTAACTCCAACTGTCTTCTGTACTACAGCTTGAAGCTTATGCAAGTGAAATTTAAGAAAAGTTAAGACACTTCCGCGTAAAAAATTAAAACAATTAAAACTTTTCCAAACTAAGCCAATGCTGTAAAAAGTGGCGAAAGTGGCTGTTTACAGTCGAAATGGGAAGTTTTGTGCAAATTTTAAGTAATTATCGTAGAAATTGTGGTGAAAGGTTTTAACAACCCAACGCTGCTTTCCATACATTTATTTCTGCAACTAAATTTTGGCTTTGAAAATGTGGCTTCATAATTTTTTACTTGAGCTATTAAGCACGTTTTTCTTTCCTGTTTTGAAATGGAACTTTACTATTATTTGATGGTGTAATAAAATCTACCGAAAATGTTCGTTCTATCATTTGGAGGCTTTCGTGGGATAAACACTTATATGACCGCATCCATTTTCAACCTAGGCAAATGTGGCTGGGGGAGAAGACTCTTAATAAAGCAACATTAAAGAAAAATTTAAGTGACAACAGTGGAATATTAGAAAAATAATAAGATATACCTCATCTACCTATCTCTCTATCCTATTTCATACAAATACTTTGAATCCATTTGAGATATTTGCCAATATAAATACTAAAATGTCTATAGTCAATTAGCGTCTTCTAATTTGATTTGCAGGCTCTGATACATGATACTGATATGGTAGCAATGTAAATTATTAGTATATTTTTAAGTAATATTAAGGAATAAAGCGCAATTCTTAGAAAAATACAACTGAAAAAATATTTTATTTGAAAAAGATTTTCTTTTCTGTTTCTTGTTTTTTGTACCTGACAATTGTTTGAATTTTACAAAGTGGCGCAGAATTACTCCCGCCATCGGAAAATTTTTAATTCTTGCAAATGGTGTCATAGGTGAATTATTTTTGACACTTGTGAACTAGACAGCTGGAATATATAATCAGACAATGGAAGGCGTAAGAGTAAAAGAAAATTACACATTTCTTTTAATTTAGTTAAAAACTTATTCAACAACCAAAATGGATCAGTACATAAAAATAGCTATGGAAATATTTAGGCATATTTTGATCTAGCAATCTTTGTAAAATGGCGATTCTAAACAAATTTTATGTTAAAAAATTTATTTAAAACATTGTCAGAAAATTGTTTACAATATCGTACGTCCATGCACCATATAATTATGAATGTATTATTAAAATTTCAAGTCCAAAATCTTTTCGAGTTATTAGTCCGGTCAACTCGAAAAATGCAATTTCGCGATCAACGCATTTAAAATTTTCGGTTAGCTACCCATCGGACTGAGAGGGATTGCATCGAATTTAAAAATAGTAAATATTTACAAGTATTTTTCGTCGGAAGGGTTTGTGTTAATAAATCAAAATAAACTCGCATAAAAAAATGTTGGGAATTTTTTGATGCACAAAACTAGGCGCAAATTTAAAAAAAAAAATTTTTAACAGAAATTTTTCAATAATTTTTCACCTAAAGAATATGTAGTATATCTAAAAAATCCATTCGTACTTCCATTCAAAGAGAAAATTTTTAAATCCAAGAGTCAAGATTTGCCCAAGTTAAGATGCCGGATGGCTAGAAAACTGTAGTTCCAGAAAAAAGCGTTTAAGGTTTTCGGTACAGTAGGCCCCGAACTGAGACAGGCTGCCCCGAAATTTTAAGTAGAAGAATTTTCCCAGGGATATTTTTATATCAAAATAGGCGCATATTAAAAAAAATGTTAATAAAAAATGATCATTAAAAAATTTTATTAACAATTTTATAAATATGTGTTCAAAAAGTATCGCGAATTTTGTGTTTTTTTTCAAAAATTATTTATTTATTCATTAATGTCTATTTTGTCCTCTTCAAAGTAATCCCCATGAGATATTATGCACTTGTTGTGCCAACGTTTTTTCCAATATTCGGACCAGTTCAAAAAATCATTTTTTTGTCTTGTTCAGCTCCTCCTTCGATGCTGTCTTTATCTCTTCAATCGCAGCGTAGCGTCGTCCTTTCATGGGCCTTTTCAGTTTCGAGAAGAAGAAAACGTCACAGGGGGCCAGATCTGGGGAATACGGTGGCTGTGGCATCATAAGTGTGCTGGTTTTGGCCAAAAAGTCGCACACAAGTAACGATGTGTGAGCAGGGGTGTTATCGTGATGCAAGAGCCAATTTTTGTTCTTCCAGAAATCCGGGCGTTTCTGGCGGATTGCTTCACGCAAATTGCGCATTCCTTATTGACCGTTTTACCCTGTGGCAAGAACTTACGATGCACAACGCCTCTGCAATCGAAGAAAATGGTAAGCAAAACTTTTACATACGACCGAACTTGGCGCGCTTTTTTCGGTCTTGGTTCGTGCGGCAGCTCCCATTGAGATGATTGAGTTTTGGTTTCCACGTCATAACCATAAACCCACGATTCGACACCAGTTATGACCCTCTGGAGCAAATTTGGGTTGTCGCGGAAGGGGTCCAACATCTCATTAGCAATGTTCATGCGATGCTGATTTTGGTCGAAATTGAGCAGTTTTTGTACGAATTTAGCGGCGACCCGTCTCATCCCCAAATCATTGAAAAAAATCGAATGGCACGAGCCAATCGATATGTCTAGGTCCTAAGCAACTTCTCTAACGGTGATTCGACGGTTGGTCAATACCATTTTCTTCACTTCATCAATTTTTTCGGCTGTTGTCATCTTTTCGGCATTCTGAGAACATTTTGTACAGTCAACATTCGGAATGCATCCGCGCACTTAATTTCGTTTTCCACACAAAATTTGATACAGGTTCTTTGATCCATCTTTTTGCATAGGTAAAAATCGATGACGAGCCGAAACACGTGCAGGTAAAGCAAAGCAGCTGTCGACAATTAACTGAACATTAAAATGGCTGAATTCGTCGGCATGAGTGAGAGACCTGAGTTCCAACATATCGCTACAAAAAAATTGAAATTCGAATATACGTAACCCGCGAAAATTCAAAATTCGCGATACTTTTTGAAGAGGTGTGTTATATTATAATATTTGAAAAATTACATTCGTACTTCACTCTAAAATGTAAAATTAGTATTGCATGGGTCCAGTTTTCATGACACCGGTCAATGCCACAAATATAACGTCGAAAAAGTGCGTCAACATTTTCATACGCATTGGACTCAGAAGCATTTTAACATTTTTCCTTCTCAATCCTTTGAATATATCGACTCCTTTAAGTAAGACACCTTTAAAGCAAACACAAAATCGATTTATTGGAAATTCTACAGTGACCTAACCTCTTAAGTATATTTTAGTTCTGAATTGAGGTATTTCATCGGCATGCGGAAAACAGCCCGACATATCATAGGAAAGCACACAATAGATAACTGCATGTAGGCAATATACTATATATATATGTATGTGTGTGCATTAGGTGCAACACTCTCCATAAAGAAGACAAAATCTGTATTGATTTTCCATCTGCATTGCAAGATTACTTATATTTTAAGACCTCTCCTAAAATATTAGTTTGGGGAAAAAGAAATACATTTTCTCGTAGATGGCTGCAGTGGTATCGAGATATCGATCAAACAATTTGGAGTTTACGCTCGTTATGAAGGTGACATTTCACACTAAAAAACTTTTTTTGCTGTTTTTTGTTTGTTCCATTCCGTCGTGAGTTACAGGGTGTTAACAATGGAAATCAACAAAGAGAAACTTCGGTACATTTTACTGGTTTTCTTTGATAAAGGCGAAAATTCAATCCAGGGCGCTGAAATTGTGAATGGTGTTTATAGTGTTGATACTGTAACAGATTTAGTTGTTGTTGTAGCAGCATAAATATTTCCCATATATGTGCGGGGAAGGCTGCTGAAGTGACAGTCCTTGGCCAGATATAAATCCGAGTCGTTCCGGTTACAAAAAACTGACTCGTGGAAACGACTGTAATAGCTAGTTACGTGCAATTTTGGTTTCGCCGATTCCATTCAGGCATTTTTCATGTTAAAGAAAATGTCGAAAAGCTCACAAAAATTATCGAAGTTGACCGGCAAATTAGTAGTCGTAGCATCGCCCAGAAGCTAAAGATCGACCATAAACCATTTGGACTAAAATTCTACTGAAAAATAATGGAAAAATATTTCCTCTGCCTCTCTGGCTCTATCTGAGCTGACCCGATTTAAAAAAAGTCCCAAAAATCTCATTATCTTAATTCCATTGGTAAAATTTTTAACATTTTTATGCAGACCTTTTACGCTTAAACTCTTCATTGAATTGAGGTGAATTTTTGAAAGAACTAATTTTATTTATAAAAGAAACTCGATTCTTGGCAGAGTTTTCAAATCAGTTCAGCTCCAATAAATCTACTCTTAGTTAATTCTTCCTCCGAATTATTCTGGCTGAAATCTTAGGATATAACAAATTTTATAATTCCAGGAGAAACCCACTACATTGTTTGGTCAGGCACCTTACATATACATACATGCTTACACACATACCTAGCCGCAAATAGGTCATGTTAAATCTCAGCATATTTTACTAATTAACGAACTTAAACATTCTGCAGACCTTTAGCAAAACGACTCTTCCAACACACTCATTCAACAACACTCTGAACACCATTCCTAACTGCATACTTTACTCCAATTCCATTTCAATAAATTGCATTCCCATCTAAGCCAGCACAACACAGCACATCAGTCTAAGGTTCAACTGTAGTGACTTTGCGCTAATGAAATTGACGTGCGTGCATTTATTTTCTTTATGTATTTCGTATCAAAGATCGGAAACGTGCAAGCAACAAAAACAAACATCAGCGCTAAAGCCAAAGAAATAAACAATCAAGCAACAACAACAGTAGTAGTAACAGAAACAGAAATAAAAATTAAAAAAAAAATCGAATAAAATAACAAGTGTATAAATACGATAAAAAATTATACGATGGCATAAAAAATGGCAAATCCAAACCCGACTATCAAGTTAAACAGAGATACTAAGAAGAAGAAATTATAGAGTGCAAATACATAGTAGATATGTATGGATGTTGGTGTGTACGCTTGCTAGTGAGGCTGGACGCGCGATCGCCTGGCTAACTGGCTAGCTGCACTCACACACACAAGCATTTACAGTAGACGCGCTTAGATAAACACTGATACACGTAGCTACAATTGCATGTTAGTACTCGTTTGTATGTATTCGAAAATAAGCTGGCTATCGGCTCGCGGCTGGCGCATTGGCCTGCTTGGGAAAGCATTCGCACTGGCGATTTCATGCGCAATGCAGAAAAATTGCCGCTGTTACACTTTTCGACATTCATTCATTACGATGCAATGCAGCAACCGCAACCACAACAACAACAACAACATCACTACTGCAATGCGATGCGACAAGCGATTGGATTGCTGGCTGGCATCTACTTGCGGCTGCTGTTTGGTTGCATGCTTGTTGACTGCTTGCTCGTTTGTGATGAAAATTGAAACAATTTCCGATGTCACTCTCACTTTTTATATGCATAGTAGAGCAGTGAAAAAGCGCACAAAAAAGCGACTGCAGTGCGCACACACACTCGCACACATGCGCACACGTAGAAAATGAGAGCAACAACAAATCGGTGGTGATCGGCGATCAAGCGGCGGCCAAGCGGTTACAACACTTGTCCGCTGGAAAGTGCATCAGCGACAGCGACAGCAATGGTAATGGTAACGACAACGTTAGCCGCCGCATATGTTGCAGCAGTGACATCGACAAAATCACATCGCTTCTTTTACCACCAGCTGCCACAAGCTGTCTTGCTTGACTGTGCGCATTTAATTTTTATATTTTATTTTTTCGCTCCAAGTTTTATTTTACCCTCGTTTTAATGTTACCTTATTTTATTAATGTTATACTGTCGCGCGACGCTTCTATTTTGGGTAGCTAACGCTGGCGGTTTCAAATTGCCTGCAAGCAACAGACGCATCTCGCGCGCTCTCGTGAATGTGCATATGTGCATGTATGCGTGTATGTGTGTGTGTGATGCTTGAATCCTGTCCGCTAACGCTATCAGTCTACTTTGCGCACGGACATTTGTTATCTTCACTTTACGCGCTCACTAAAACACAAACACATAGATATTTGTCGCCGCACACTGTCACAGCCGCCATGAGCTGGTCGGACGGTGCGGTCGGTCGGTGGCTTGGTTGCGCTGATGTAACAAGGTTTAATTTTCCATTTCAGTGCATGGAATGTTTTTCTTTGGATTACTCTCGTTTTTCATTGTTGCGGTTGATTATGCTGTCGTCTGTTGTTGTTATTATTACTGTTGCTTTGGCTGCAACACCGCTTGCTTGCCACATGGAGGCTGCATTGGCGCGCATCATAATGCAATTGCAGTTGGTCGACTTGCTGTTGTTGTTCTTTTCTAGTTTGTTACTATAGTTGTTTGTTGTTGTGGCTGCCTGCACGCTTGTTTGCTGATGGGTTGCGTTAGTCGCTTTAAATGAATTAAAAATCATTTTAACATGACAACGGTAATTTTTGTGATTTTATTTCTCTCGCTGATTTTTTACAGTTTTTCTTTTCGCTTTTCGTTTTCGTTTTTCTTTTTGTTTTTATTTTTTTGGTTTTGCTTTACTTTTCTCTGTTTGCCATAATTTTACTTTTGCTTTCGCAGACCGCATCTTGAAATTGTCAACACCACAGCACATTCACTCTTGTTTGCTGCGTGTGCATGTATCTGTGCGTACTTATACACACATACGCATACAAGGATATAACGGTGTTATTGTCGGTAAAAGATGATACCATTTCAGAGCTGCTTAAGTTGGAGTAGGGGTTACCTACTCCCTGCAAGGCTTTCCAGCTTCTATCAAAACTCTTTCTAGCGCAAACTCCAGGATAGTGCCTTGCAACTAAACTGAAGCATTTAAGTTCTGGAGAAGCTGTAAAGTCAGAGAATCGAAAATTATGGATGCAATTAATTGAAGTTTCCCTGAGCCTTAACATAATACCATTTACTTAGGTGAGATTCAGTGCACTACACTGGACTAGTTTACAGAATCGACCCCGATATACTCAATATATGAAAGTCCGCACAATATTAACCGTCTACTCACATGCCCTCCCAAACCCATTCACATAACACCGCTCTGTTTCTGATCGAAACAGCATGTCGACGACGGTCGGTGACTACACCACATTGGCAGGGCTTAGTGAGCTGCTAAAACAACAACAATAACAACCATTTGCTTAGGGATCAAGTTTTCAACTCTAGCTCTGGATGTAGTGAAACAACTTCGACTCTCGAATTAACGCTATATTGGAGTAAAAGAAATAAAAGTTTAAACAGCGATGTTGCGTTCTGGCAAGAGCGGGATCGCGAAAGAGAAAATGTTCTACACTCTCCACTTCCTCCTCGCTTCTGCAGCTGCAACAGGATTCATTTTGGCTATTAGGCATTGGCCGGTGATAATATCAGGCATTGTACTAAAGGAAGTTCGTTCTATATTCATGAGGGGTCTAGTTCTGTCTTCATTCATTCTAGGTCAGACTTGCTTCACCAATTGACTTCGTAGGCCATCAATGTTGACCGGCATGTTGTAAACGAGACATCAGTTCATTTCAGAGCCAGGCGCATTGATTGGCGATAAAGGTATGCCCACATACTAGGCAGAGTTGACTGATTTAAGATCAGTTCAACATAAGCCAGCTCATCCCTGATGCAATTTCCTGCCACGTCTCTGTATCCAGGATATCAGACCACGTTCGTTATTCGCCGTTAAGGTGGCTTATTCCACATTCAGTTGCTACTTTGGAGAAAGTGCAATGCATTGTAAAGATTGTATAGCAACTTGACTATCAGAGTAGATAGTAATGGGATACATTGCTCTACTGAGTTTTAAACTACTACTGAGCTAAGACTAAAAAATAAGAAATAAATAGATAAATTGATACAAACTGAAAACTGTCACGGCTTAGACTGTGGGCTCAAAGCAAATGATAAGTCATGTAGTGGGTTTTGCCTGAAATAACAGATACTAAATTTTAGCGTACAGTCGGCTGACCACTACCTCTTGCTGAACTAAACGTTATGCGTAAACGTAAACTGTAAACGAACAGCATTTCGTCGCAGAAACCTCAATGATCTACATGGATGGTATCCTATGAATGTAGTATGGGTTACTGATCACAGTGGCGTGCCTGAAAACTTAATCATCTTCTTCTGTACCGGCAAAGTTGAAGCCTATGAATCGATTTTTTCCGAGTTCAACAAAGCACATCAGCCTCGTTCACCGTCAAACACTTTCGCTCCGTTTCTTTATTCACTTTAGAAAAAGCAGACACATTTATCCTCGGTAAATTTTATCCCAAATGTGAGCATTTTATTATCTGCTTACAAGGATGTGCTTATGTGCACCGATTTCCTAGGCGGCGAGAATGAAACTAATATGAAAGGTGACTAAACAAATCTACCAGCCAAATATTGGATGGAAAGGCTTTAAATCACTAATTTGTCTCGAACTTTTGAATATGTGAGTGTACGGGACACCGGTATTTACTTTAACCTTACTACGCTAACTCATCAATATCGGCGTAGGCCGATGACCCTGATATTGACCTTAACAAGTGCGCTGTTACATCTGCCTTTTCTAAGCCGGACAAAGAAGCAAAGCATTTGTCTGGTGGTTACCGCGTCAATTAAGAAGAAGAGGAGAATTTTCAATTAAAAAAGTGTAGAGAGTTAATTGTTTTAATTTTTATCGAAATAATTTATTGAAAGTATTGAATAAAACAAAACATTGATTAAAATTATTATTATTATTAAAATGAACACAAGATTACCCTATTTGATACCAATAGGAAAAATCCCTTTGAGGTCAAGTGGAAAGTTACCAATTCCTTAACTTGATAACTAAGAAAATCTCCACATAGAAAAGTGCGTTTTAAGTTAGCCAGGTTGTTTGTCTAAGTCGAGACACTCGATGGCCTACATTTGATATCCATCCCATAACTAAGTTGCTTAAGCCACTTAGATCTTTCTAAGAAGGTAACTAGTCCCTCCAGTGAGACATTTTGCAAATTTCCCAGGTCTCCAAAGAAATAATCGCTTGGCACGGCTTCTTTGAAGCACAGGACATTCACAGAGGAGGAGATGTGCCGACTCAATTTCTTCTTCATCTTCACAACTCCTGCAGAAGCCATTGTGAACACTCATTCTACTGGCTATAGAGCCAATAGTGTAATGACCCATTATAAATAATACCTGTGAAGGCGCTGAGGGTTAAGCTTTTGAATCCAGACAGACATTATGTCCTTTAAGATTCAGTTTTGATCAAAGCGTTTTGGAGATTCTGCAGTTAATAGTCAGAGACCACCTTCTATTGGTTTCCGCGATTACGCTCAAGTCAGTCGTAGTATACAGTTCCTTTAGAGGAATACTTATATCCCCTACCACCCGCTGAAGGTCAAGCTCACAGCCTTTCCTTGCACACTCATCCGCTCTTTCATTTCCCTCCACTCCAGATTGGTCGCATTGCTGGCACTATAATCCGCTCGATGAGCCGCTGTTGAAAATTAACGTAGCGAGATTTGAGAAAGCTATTTCATATCAAATGCATCTCCAGTTGATTCGAACAAAAAAGTTTATTGGGCAATTACGAATATTAAGTTCGATTACGAATACGAGCATGAATGAAATACCAATATGACCAATTTTTCCCTCAATAAAACCGAGATTTTCTTCTTTGCGTATTCAGATTATGCTAAAATTTACAATATTACCGCATAACGACGATTTAACTCAAATTTATGAGCAACAAAACTAGTGACGATAGTATGTAACACTTGCCGAGACGAGTCCAATATTTACATTGATTTAAGCATTGCATTTATTACTTATTACTTTTATGAGGATATAACTCTTACATATTGTACTTATGTATGTACATTAGGGTGCAACGCTGTCCATACAAACAAACGGTATTACTTTTCCATCAGAAATATAAAATTTTAAGACTTCCGCCTAATATTTCGGGACGCTGAAGCCATGTGATAAATCGAGTTTTTTATAAATAAAATTATTTAAAAAAAATATGTATTTTTCCAAAAAATACTTCAAATGATAGAACAGTTTAAGGTAGTAGTCCGGTGTAACGACCGAAATTTCGACGTTTTTTCATGAATCTTTTTTAAAAGGAAAATAAAATGCGATCGTTTTAAAGTTTTTATTAGTGTTTTGAAGTATATAAAAAAAATGTTTTAAAGTTAATTTTATATTAATTTGTTTAAAATTGTTTGACGTCAAAGTGGAGTCTTTAAAATAAGATGAGTTGGTTCGGGGAAACACACAGCCTTCGAAAGTCATCTGAAATAAAAAATTCAAAAACATTATTATTCTGTAGACTTTATTTTAGGTCCCGAACCTAAAATATACATAAAAACAAAAAAACAAAAACAAAATGGCGGACTTGTGAAAAAAGTTCTCAAAATCTAATTTTTTTCTTCATAAATTGTTAAATTAATTAGTTTATTATTAAAAAGTTAAATGTTTTAAAGGTCCGGGATCTAGATATGTGTGTCTAAAATAACGGGTTAAATTTTTAGCCAAATCGGTTGAATAGTTTTGAGTCAGTGATTCCCCAAAATTTCGAAAACAGGGTTTTGAGAAAAACGCGTTTAAAGTCTCGACAACAGCTGCTGCTGGCGTGTCACACGCTTTCATACAAACTACGGCGCGCTCTCTTATTTTAGCTATAACTTTAAAAATAATTAAAATTTCTGTCTGAAATTTTTGTAGTGTATTTCTAAGAAGTTTTTTCTTCCGAAAAATGTAAAAAAAAAATTCGATTTTTTGAACCCGTCACACCGGGCTACTACCTTAATCTTAAAAGGTATGCGTGGATTAGGTCAGATTAGGTTGGGCTTGGTTGATCCTGTAGATCACACATAAACCAGAAATTGATCCACAGAGATTTTAAGTGTTTGAATGAAGAGTTTAAGCACTCTATATTTTGCCTTTAATACACAGTTTAAATAATTTAAATAGGCCATAGTTTCAGTTTGGCCGCGTACGATGGAGTGAGACAGTGCATCCGCACTACAAGCTTACACTCTTTCTTGAGAAGGGATAAAATATAGTTTGTAGACCTGACATTTTTCCTACGTAGCACGAGGTGCGCGATCCTGCATGAACTGGTTCTTTCCCATGTTGAGTTTACTTCTTGAATCATTGCTGCAAGCAACTGGATAGCTGTTTGCAGAGAGGTTTAAGAACTTTCTCAAAGAAATCAAAATAATGAGATCGAATTTCGATGCCTCTTTTGACTTTTCCGGGAAGGTAGATTTCAGATTTAGACTTCTAAGGTAATATTGATATATATATTTTTCTTCACTATTTTCCATTATTTGACATTTTTCTCCTCATTTTTCACAAATTTCAATATTTTGATTTGGCTGATTTAGGTATAAAATTTTTAAACATTTTTATGCGATTTATTAAGGTTAATCTCTCCTTTTATCGCAGGTGATTCCTGGGAAAAAATATTTTCAGAAACAATTTTTTTTTTTATAAAATACTAAATATTTGGTGATACTTTCAAATCGGTCCTGCTCACTTCAAACTTAATAATAATTTTCCGAAATATTTAGGCGGAAGTCTTAGTATATATATGATAAAAGAAATTATAATTCCAATGGAAAAACTTTGTAAAAACTTTACTTTTCGAATCGTCCTAATGTACATATATACGAGTATGCATGTATATACACATTACAATTTTACGTAAAGTAATAAAAATAGCAATTTCGTCTTCCCACATTCCTTGAGCACAACAAATTTTGTGATATTCATTGTGAAGTAACCGTAGACCTACTGGAGACCTACTGACCATTTGTTTAAAGAGTTTGTTTATTGTCTGAGCGGAAATGCATTATTTTGAACTTGTGCTTTTCCTGGTAACGTAGATGAATGCAACTGATAAATTTCAAATCGCGATTTGTTGTTCTAAATTTTGTCCCTGACAGTTTCGCTGGCATCGTGCAGAAACCAACACTTGGACCACTTGCTGAACTTTTACTGTAGTAGTGATATTTTAAAAACATTTTTTTAAATTTTAATCGGCTTTAATACATAAAAGTGGATTGTCGGATATTAGTGACCTCAAATTTTGGTTTTTGTTTCGACAAACATTTGAGCTCATATTAGCGAAAACGAGCTGCCGCGATTCGAAAAGCTGCCTTCAACTCTACCTATTCAACGAATGCAGATACCAAGCTCGTCCTTCTGAAATTGAGGCATCTATGAAATTAATCCATTTACAATGCCCCCTTTACCTTTCGATGATAATAGGATGACAGCTTCATCAGTTTTTGAATTGTCAGGACAATAGAGGGCTATAACTCGAAGTGGGCAGTCTTGTAAAAAATCAAAAGGTGCCTTCCTTACTTAACTTCCAGTTGATTAATAGTTCGTTTCACGCCATACGAAAATTCTACTGTCAAATAACGTATTTTAGTCTATAAAGAACCTTTTTTAGTCTATCAAACATTTGCTCTTCAAGATATTTGTTTTTCTCATAAACCGTGTAATAAAATCGCAATGCAAGCCAGATGAAAATCTTTCGGGGAAAAAGAAAGACAAAGACTTCGAAATCATATAAATTTATTGAGGTTGCCATCATAAGTCTATCGATTTTCTCCACAGGAATAAGCGCAGAAGTGTGTAGAGTATAATTTCGGATACCTCCTCTGTCTGTACCACTGGCTGCTCAAGCAAATATATTTCCATCAACTTCGTCCGATGCAGAATAGGATAGTTCAAACAATACTAAGAATACTGAAATTCATACAGAACTGTCTACACTCTTCTCTTCTCTTCTCTCAATTATCCATTCGGCTACTTTGAGCTTGGCAAAAAAGTAGTTGGTGGCAGGCAACTTGAGGTCGCAGAATTATTCAAGCCAACATAATATTAGTGAATAAATCATACAATACTTGGTAAATTACTTGTATATCCCACTCCAAATTACCAATATTTATATGAAGAGAAAAATCCATCCCACCAGTTCAGTTTTTCCCCGCAAAGTAAATATTCGCCACTTTGGAATAGTGGTGGTGTATATATGTAAGTATGTATGTATGTACCTGTATTTTTGTGATTTTCAGCATTCCGCTGGACATGCTATACTAGGCTGCCTCACTAATGTCTTACTGTCACTTTGCCACGCCGCATGCACATCTACTATACTCCTCTACCTACCTACGTACGCACAAGTACAAGTACTGCAGCTACATGCACAAAATGTCATAAAAGTCAAAAGCAGCGCTAAAGACCGAAGACGTTAATGTAATTCAGTGCAAGTGTGCAAATTTTATGGCGTTTACGGTGATTTCACTTTTATGCTACCTTCTCCCCGAATGCGATGAGGAGGCGGCAGCGGCAGCGGCAGCCACAGCGACAACTGTGGCAACAGTGGCAAATGTAACAGAGGTCAGCGTTAGTCCAAATTGTGACAATTATGTACATTGTTGCGGAGTTGCAAACAGCAATAAAAGTATTTATTCATAATAACTGTAAGACTGCATTTAGCAGTTGCATCTTTGCGAAAAGTTTCACTTTTAATTAAAGACGAAAATAAAAACTTTTCTTTGGCTAAATGTTTTGTTTATGTGAAGTTAAATAAACACCATCTAAATTGTCTTAAATCTTCCATTTTGAGGTCGTTCTGTTTTTGTTTCCAACCACTGTGGCTCAAGGTCGTATATGCAACCGCAAAATCACCTTTCCATACATAACTGTACACAAAAAAAAAACGCATTTTACATTACATTTTCGTTGCATTTTTCCCAGCATATGTCACATACTTGCATACTTTATGTGAAAACTTCGTTCGCTTCCGAAACAATAGATTTAACTTTAGATATGGCCCGGGTCGCCCTCTATTCCATTGTCCGCCGAGAGATCTCACGCGCGCGTGTCTTCAACCACATTTAACCGGTAATTTTGGGAATTTGCATAAATTGTCACCGAGTTCTACATTTTTACTACTCATTTTCAAAGGAGTTCTCAGCATCTTCTCATATGCGATAATATCTTTGGGCCGGCTCAAACGTTTTGTTACCGCTAATGTTCTGTTGCACGCAAAATAATCTTTATAAGTGCAACGAGTGTGCCCAGCGCCAAGAGCGAACTTGCACAAGCGTGGAAATTTTGAGGCCGGCAAAAGTATTGGCAAGCAAGGCGTGATAAAAAAAATACACTTAATGAATTCTTGACTAAAGCAAGCGCTAACGGCGATTACATAGTACGTTAAATTATATAAGATGGTTAGCGTGAAGTTTCATCAATCTGTGGCTAAGCGATCCACCTCTGAAAGAATCAGCTGAAAGAATGCAGTCGTCTGTATTATGGAAATCGTCTTTACTATAAAACTCTGAAACTCGAGCAATGCATTCGGTAACAAAGCAGAGTAGATAAGAAATGATGGTAAGATTAGTGCTCTCTATTGTCTTCGAAACAGATATTGCAATACCAAACTCTACAACCAACTTTATTCCGCTGGATAAAAAATAAAATAAATAATTAGCACGTTCACTTCTGTTACGTGTTTGGCCGGGCTCGTCCTCCTATTTATGATGCACGTCTGTATGTTATTCCACTCATGAAGGGACCTACAGTTTTAAGCCGGCTCCGAAAGGAAAATATTTTTTATGACGAGCTTTTTCAGGGCAGAAATGCGAAGGTTTGCCATGTTCTGCCGAGAGGCGACCGCTATTAGAATACAATTTTTCTTCATTTTGGTGTTTCATTAGTGTTTTATGTACGGAGATTTGAACCTACATACTCCGAATGGTAGTCACGCACCAACCCATTCGGCTACGGTGGCTGGTTACTGTTCCCTGATTTTTAATGCTGGCGATTATTTAATACAGACGTCTGGCGATGACTCTGATTAAAAAATAAACGGCTATTTCCGCAGTCTTTGTGATACTTCAATATGCGGTACCCAACACTCTTTCCTTTAAAATCCACGGCTACCCCATTTATAACAAGGGCGAAGAGATCAAACTCCAACTGAAGGGTGGACAATCTCATGTTACTGAACTTTGACAGTTTTCTCTCGATCTCGGCGCATATAACGGTGATCACAACTGAAGTCCAAACTTGTCGCGAGATCCTCGCGTCGCTTACAGGTAGCGCTAGGTGCAAGGACAAAGATATGACAAAGAACCATATAGCACCCTCTAAGTCGAAGTGGATGAAGCTACAGACCTTTCAGAAGACCAGGAAAGCGATGGGATGCCTTCTAATGTATTCAGAGCACCTTCTGCATAGTGAGATGTGTACACTCCCAGCTAAAGAACATACTGCCATGCTCTGGAACTATTTTCTGCTGGGATGCGGAGACACCTCTTAGGCACGTCAGAAGTCACATCTTTTAATTTACTCACCATTTCCTAACTTACATTAAACAACTACCGGATCCGATGGGATTCCAACAGCGCAATGAACGGCATTCACGGTAAAAATCATTTTATCAACCATCCTATTATTAGACGCTGTCAGTGACGATGACTAACCGATCTAAGCAGAGTTTAGTAAGCTGCTACAACAAGAACAAGTAGTAAGCCATTTCGAAAATGCCCAGTTTATCGACTCACAAATTACTTTGATTAAGATAATATGACGGATCATATGAAAATATTCATGAAATTTGAATATAAGCTCATAAGTGCGCGCGATGCAGTTCTTCCAAAACTCAGTATCTTAACAAACTTCTAGGTAATTGTTGCCGATCAAGTTCTCTGGAAGACAGGAAATGCATATACCAAACTCCGTACATAGGCTTGGTATACAGATGGATCAAAACTTGAAGATGGTAAGACCGTGGCTGAGTCAAGATAAGGTCTTACTGAGCAGCCATAAATAACTCCTGGCGCATCTTATCTTGATGGAAGGAGCTAATCAAGCGCTGTGACGTGCACTTCCTCAACAACTGGCAATCTAACATTATTCCAAGCCGTGACAAGATCCCACTTTCCATAAATGGACGAGAAATGCAGATTAAAATAGGGCATGGCGTCTTCTCCCAGCTATTTGCACTGAGAG
>JAYXIM010002767.1:0-44583 GCA_037575425.1 Anastrepha fraterculus
TTAATCTATGTAAGTATTCTCTAAAGCAGCTGTGACCAGTAAAGAACTGAGTCAAGTAGAAACTGAGACTGATTGTTGGCCTATTGATCCAGGCGTGCAGGTCAGGGATCAGATGTTTTGTTCATCTAACTCTTTGCCCTGTGTCCCACCCTTGCTTGTACTTCTCAGTGAGTTTGTAACGTTGCAACCTGCGTACTCGCATGGGTGTATACTAGGGCGGGTCGATTTAAAAATCGCTCATTGCTCTGTGAAAATCGTATTCTAGGGATCAAAATAAGAAACTTTGCCGAAGGAACCATACCTCTAAAACGAATTCTGATGTCCCCCAATTTGGGTCGAACGCAAAAATCCCACTTTGACCCATTTAGAGTGCTCCAATCGAGTCCAAATGTATGACCGACCCCCACTAACTTTGGACGGGCGATCCACCCATGTCAGTGGCATACCCCCTGGAACTCCCCTGGGGGGTTCCCCATACAATAATTTCAAAATATCACCATTTTCGGTCTTTACATGAGAAAAGAAACTAAAAAGTTCGACCCAAATTGGGGAACATCAGAATTCGTTTTAGAGGTATGGTTCCTTCGGCAAAGTTTCTTATTTCGATCCCTAGAATACGATTTTCCCAGAGCAATGAGCGATTTTTAAATCGACCCGCCCTAGTATACACCCATGCGAGTACGCAGGTTGCAACGGCAAAGTTTCTTATTTTGATCCCTAGAATATGATTTTCACAGAGCAATGGGCGTTTTTTTTTGCCTCCCCACAAAAGACACTAAAAGTTCGACCCAAATTGGGGGACATCAGAATTCGTTTTAGAGGTATGGTTCCTTCGGCAAAGTTTCTTATTTTGATCCCTAGAATATGATTTTCACAGAGCAATGGGCGATTTTTGCCTCCCCACAAATCGACCCGGCCTAGTGTATACTGTTGCTCCACTATCTACTTCACTCGAAATGTGTCACGGACGCTTTTTCTTCAAGGCCTATAGGGAGCCTTCCTGCCAGAACCCCGGCTGCTTCGTCAGAAACTGTGCAAAATACTATATATACCCTGAGGTTGGCTAAACGATGTGCCTGTTTCTATTATTTAAAGTATTTTCCGTACCGCGTTGCATCTGCCCATATCGGAGCTGTATACAGCCTTATGTTCGGCATTATTCTTGCGAGCTGTTTATCCTGCCTCAATGATTACCTCAAGAAACTTAATGATTTGGTTTTGCGCCGTGTTGCTGCGAAGTTGGTGCGAAACGACCTGAATTTCATGCATTGATATCGCCAAGCACATAATTTTCAAGACTTAATCCGGCCCAACATTCATTAAACGCATTATCACTGGAGACGAGACATGGGTTTAGAGTAGGATATGCATTACAGATATCGGGCGAATGAGTGGAGGGATTCGAATTGCAAAGACCAATAAAACCATGTCGTTTTCAGCCAAAAAAAGAAATCGATGCTCTACTCACGTTTTTTCAAGGATTACATTGCACACCACGAATTTTTACCAGAAGGTCAGACAGTTAATAAAGACTAATATTTGTGTCTTATGAGACGTTTCCGTGAAGCAATTCGCCAAAAATTAAAGCTTTTTAAGGAAAAGAATAGATTTGGCACCATGGTAATGCACCGGCGCACAGTGACATCAATATCCGTGAGTTTGTGACTGAAAACGAAACGAATACCATCCAATAATTACTCTGATATGGCGCCCTGCGACCTTTTTTTCTGTTTGATCGAACCAAAAAACGATTACGGGTAACGTGTTTTAACAGCCAGAAGGAAGTAATGGAAAAATCTAAGAGGGCTCTGATAGCTGTACCGAAAAAAGAGATGAAGAAATGTTTCGAGAGCTGAATCAAACGCTGGCATAAGTGCGTTGCAGTTGATGGGAAGAACTCTGAAGGCGATAAAATCGCTTTTGAGGAATAAACTTGAATTTTTGATTTTCTGAATATATTCCGGGAACTTTTGGATCAAGATGTTATCAGCAAACGTTTTGGTATAAACAAGAACTTTGTGTACCTAGTTGTAAAATTTAAATAATATATGTTTGTATGCACGTACAGAGCAGGTAAATTTGACCCGAATTCAAGCAAATAGCGATTTTATTGTTCTAAACACCAGAAGTAATGTATTTTTAATTCCTTTGTGATACCTTAAGGCAGAGATAATTACAATACACCAGTAGATCGCTCACCTTTGCTCTGAACCAAAACAATCAATCGATTTCTTGAGAGTTAGTAGCCGTTTAAGGGGACGTAAAGTTAGTTCAGTGAAAAAAGGCACTTTTTTAAGGTTTTTGTTTTTGTTGTTTGCTATACAGATAGTGCTAGTTTATTCAGTTAACTTCCGTATAATAATGCAATACTTGAGCAATATTTTCTAAGTTTTTATTGCAAAATATTGAAAATTATGCAACCAGCAGTGAATCTCCGGAGTCGCTTCGGAAAAAAGGCATTTTGCGATGTACGTTAAAACTCACAGCAAATCAAGCTGAAACAAAAAATCAAAGTGCTTTTATTAAAGGAAATGGTTCTCGAGGTATCCCTTGCAAAAGTTTTTTTTTTAATTTTTCAATTTTTCGTAGTTCTTGGAAGCCAAATAAACCGCTTTTCGCTCAAAATAAATTTAGGGATTATAAGTGAATACAACAGCGCACCGCACAGCAGTCGAATAGGAATAGAAACTCAGCTTGGAGCTACGGACGCTCACATACACATAACTTCTTCAAGTAAAGAAAAACGCCGTATTTTGCAATGATTCGCAGGTCGCATTTGATCATAACTTGAAAAGTTTTGGGAAACTCACTATGAGAATTTCAGGGATTACTGAGAGTAATGTAAAAATCTGAAGGGGAGTATTTTTCAAAAATGAAAAACAAAAATTCTCACACAAATTTTCAACCAAGAACAATATAGTTAACCAATATTTTTCCCCCCAAAGTTGTTTTCTAAAACAATTTTTTTTTTTTTTTTTTTGTAAATTTTATTTTGAAACACTTATTTATTCATATATAAATTTAGTCAATAAGTTTCTTAAAGACTATAGGCAAATAAAAAGTTTATTACTTTAAGCACTAACCATTACAAATTACAAAAACTTAGGAAAGTAAAATATTAAAAATAAGAGTTCAAACTTTTAGTAAATTCATATTTCGCTAAAGAAAAACCAATTGATATAAAAGAGATCTTATTAAAAAAATAAATTGTTTAAAAATATTAAAGAGAATCGAAGATATTTCACTTTATATTCCCAATTTTTCCCAAAAATTTTCCTACAATTTTTCCCAGATTATCATTTCCCAAATGATTTAAAAATGTATTTTTTTGTCGGGACAGACTAGCAAGTACAGCACTCAGACACAAATTAATGCATTGTACTGCACCTCCGATTCCCTTTTTAATTTTCTTTAAATTTACTCGGCCTCCGAGGACTAACTAACTACACTACTACTTACTAACACATCAGTTCCAAAAACCTAAAGCCTGATTCGAGCGAATGCAGGGCAGATGCACAGAAAGTGGTCCGCAGTCTCATCCTCCTCTCCACATGCTGGACAGAGTGCACTGTCTGAGATGCCTACCTTTTCCATGTGCTTTGCTCATAGAAAGTGGCCCGTCATCAGTCCAACCAGCCTCCTACAGTCCCCTCTGCTTAGTGACAGGAGGATCTGCGACTGTCGGTCGGACGTGGACATGTAACATAAATTTTGTCCATCTAAAAAATCATCATTAAAAATGTTAAAAAGAACCGAAGAAATTTCAATTTCGATATTTCGTTTTCCCATTTTTCCCCAAAAATGTTGTCCCAGATTTTTTAAGTACATATATATATTTTATTCTAAGAAATCAAAAAAATAATTTTTTTTATTTTAAAAAACATTTTTTTTTTAATATTTTCAGTTCACTTCTTATTTGACTCAAGTCTCTAAATAGATCAATTTTCAGAAAAATGTACGATAATGTCCAAAATACTTGGATCATTTAACATTGAGTCGCTCAGTTCTCTTGTATCAAGT
Organism: Anastrepha fraterculus; assembly: GCA_037575425.1. Taxonomy (NCBI): domain Eukaryota; kingdom Metazoa; phylum Arthropoda; class Insecta; order Diptera; family Tephritidae; genus Anastrepha; species Anastrepha fraterculus. The sequence continues at coordinate 4,021 of JAYXIM010002767.1, forward strand.
GTAGAGGGAACACCCTGTACTTATCAGAGTTTCTAAAATTTTATAGGAGTAGTTAAACAAGTACAGTAGGAGTAGTTAATAAGTGGTTGCTAACTTTTCCTATCATGCCCTCCCGGTGATGTCTCTGCTTAACATTGCCACATTTTTTGGTTACAGTGCAGTTTTCTCAATATTTCTGCAAGGAAGTAGTTTTGCCGCGGCTAAAATTTATAAAAGCTAGAATTTTATTCCCTTTTGCGTTAGCAAAATTACCAGCTATAGCACGCTAATCAACCAGCTAGTTCGCCTTCCTGCAAATACTACTACTCTATTTAACGCAAATAAAGTATCTAATTTAATTTTTTTTTAAATTCGCTTGCTAAAGCACACAGTTCGTGAGCAAAATTCACTTCACTTTCAAACTACCCGCCAATCAACGCACTTTTGTCAAACGCTACCTTTTGCGTTCGAACGATCGAGGTTATCGATCACGTCACCACACTAAGTGAAAGCAGTTTAGAGCCGCGCCCACAAATACAGCAACAACAATATCCACCACAACCATCATCCATTCATCTCCAAGCACACTCGTTAATACGAATATGGAAAATTGAATCACATACAACAACATCATCGTACAATTGACGGAAGCAATTTTGCTCAAGCGATCAGTAACAAAAGCTATTTCTTATTTCTAAGCACCTTGCTATACTCATACCTGTGTATACTCGTATATGCACGTGTGTTCATAAAAATAAATATGAATAAAAAGTACGGGCATTACAAATTAAGAAGCTTGAAGTGACAAATATTATGAGAGTCAATAAATAAATGTGGAGTCTATACGAGTATATGTTTGAGTGTACATAAAAATTTTTGGAAGCACTCTAGTAGCAGATACAAGTACGAATATCAGTGTTAGCTTATTAGCATTTATACATATGAGCAGATAAATTAATATTTGGTGAAGTAAAAAGTTCTGAGCGATTATTACATTTTTTTACTTTTTGGCGATTAAATTAGTATGGTTAGGATTATCACATTTAGATCAAAATTTGTTGCAGCTGATTTTCATTTCTTGAGACTATACCTATATGATTTTAATGACATGGAGAACGCTTTCCAACACGAGCAATTAGGCACCATCTCTCACAACCTTCAAACCGACATTACAGAAATATTGAAAGTCTAAGGCCCAAAAATGTGTGTGCGTATGAGGAAGGAAAAAGCATGACGAAAATAACACTAGGTAATGATAATAATGGAGTCCCTTTGCGCTAATGCAAGCGCATATAAAAAAATATTAAAATGTCTTCTTATCCCCAACATCTCAGCTGCGTTTTAGTTATACTGCCGAAACACTTCCTTTACTTTGAATCCAACGTTAAGATATGGAGTATTGTCAGTCTTAAGACTAAATCTCTTTCACAAAACCGTATTTCTTAAAGCCCTACGTGTCTTATACCTATCCTCTGCATTATACAATAATCAGAATGACGGAATGGCTTGTGGAACGTCCGAGAAAAAGTTACTTGCATTGCTGAAACTTTGATTTCGCCAGGGACACTACGAACGCGAACAAAAAAGCAATAGAAATGGGAATACAGATATGAATTCGAACATACATATATACCTATGAATATAAATACGAATAGGAATACGAATTCAAATATCATGGATGTCAACAGAAATACGAATATGAATTCTAATAAGATTATGAGTACACATACAATTATAAGTACGATAAGGATATGAGTACCAATATGAATACGAATACCAATTAAATCATTTTCATAAATTTCTCCACTCCTGCAGATATATTTTTTTATAAAAAAAGCTTTTGTTTTTATATTTATCTATATATATAAAAAAACAGGCCGAAAAAAAGTGTGCGTTTGTCCGTGGTAATCTCAGCAACGCGTGTAAGGAACACAATGAAAGTTTGTGTTGCTTTGGCAAAGGTTTCTGTGAAGTTTGGTTGAAATTCGATAACGCGTGTGTGTGTAGTGCGTCGGTTAAGTGAGTGTGTTTTTGCTATTTGCCGCACGTATTTTTTGTACCGCACATAGCATTCATTAAAATTGAATACATTTTGGTCGTGTGTGTTTGGGCCGATTATTATGAAATTTGGTATATATATTTATTTTTCCACGGAGAAGGTTAGTATAATATGCTTATTGATTCCACTCGCCACCAGGTGGCGCTGTCGAAGGCCAAAACGAGGACCCGGGTAACCCTAGGATGTGTTTTTACATTGTGGGTATCAAGTCAAAGCTACTGATGAGTGCTTTAATACAGAGTATTTTTTAGATCTCTGAGTAACCAGGGTCTCAAGATATAGCCGAAAAGGTGGACCAAGGTACCCTTGGATGTGTTTGTACAATATGGGTATCAGATGGAAGCTGTTGGAAAGCTTTTAAGTGAAGTAATTTTTACTGCCCGTTTCCGGGATAAAGAAAGGAGATGGAGCTGGAGATGGAAGAGGAAAAGGAATAGCTACAGGAAGAGGAAGAGGAAGTGGAAGAGGAAGAGAAAGAGAAAGAGAAAGAGAAAGAGAAAGAGAAAGAGAAAGAGAAAGAGAAAGAGAAAGAGAAAGAGAAAGAGAAAGAGAAAGAGAAAGAGAAAGAGAAAGAGAAAGAGAAAGAGAAAGAGAAAGACAAAGAGAAAGAGAAAGAGAAAGAAAAAGAGCAAGAGGAAGACCACTTATTATTAAAAATTAAAAAAAAAATTCTAAAAAAATTTTAAAATGTTACATATACGCTTATTATATAAACGTTAATCTGAAGTCAGTTATATTGAAAAATTCATTGTATCATTACCGGCGTGATTGGTGATCGTTTCCTTAATTTTTTGCAGAAAGGTTAAGCTAATATGAGATATTACCTATATCATTCATATATTTACGTATTACCTGTATACTCACAAATATACCGTTGAAGCAAATATATGTCAGTTTTTTTACTTCGCCTGGAAAAGTTTATATAAATTTAAGAAGAGTAAATAGAACTTATTTTATATCAGACTTCACGCAAAAAAGTCATTTGCACCTGAACACATAGCTGGGTTGAAGCGGAGGGGAATAGAACAGTTCTCTTCTCCTTCTCCGCACACGACGAAGTGTATGTATCATACGATTGATGTTGTTGTTTATGTGTAAAGGGGAGCGCATCTATGCAAATGCAGAACGGAACAATGACACGCTCAAACTTTCTTTCTGATCTGATTTTCAAGCAAACAAAAAGTGAGTATTTTTTCTCTAGAGAAAACCACGTTTTTAAAATTGTTTTCTGATAAAACCAACCATTTGAGTAAATATTTAGAATATTTAGCATCTATTTGATAGGAAACGAAGATTTACTAAAATATTTAAAATTTTTCACGCAAAATTGTTTCAAAATATTATTTGCCATGATGAAGCCGGAAAAGAAAGAAATTTTATTTTGTTAGCGCAAAGTGAACAGTGGTAAATTTACGTGAGTATATACACAAGTTTTTTCTTAATTGCCAAAAAGATAACGAAATATGAAAATTATTTCAAACAAAGAAATAAAATCAATGTTGGAAATGGCAAAGTTCCTGTCGATAATTTAACTGGCTTAATAACTTTACAACCAAACTTTTGTCAAATAAGTCAAACGAAAAAAGAGTTAATTCAAAGTATTTTCCCAAATTTGCCTCAAAATTACAAAAATCATGATTGGCTTAGTGAACGAGCCATCATGGCTGGCAAAAATAAAGATGTGAATGAAATGAATGCGGCTATTTTGGCTAACATACCAAGCCAGAACAAACATATCGATCCGTTGACACTGTTACAAATCAAGATGATATTGTAAATTATCCCTCTGAATTTTTGAATTCCCTTGATTTACCTGGATTACCGCCACACATGCTAAACTTGAAAATAGGAGCACCGATTATTATGTTGAGAAACATACATCAACCACGACTATGTAATGGAACTCGATTAACAGTTAAGAGATTGATGAATAACGTCATTGAAGCAACAATTGTGAATGGAAAATACTCTGGATAAAGACGTTTTAATACAGCGAATACCAATGATACCATCGGATATGCCGTTTGAATTCAAACGTCTTCAATTTCCTATTCGCCTTGCATTCGCGATTACTATTAATAAGTCACAAGGCCAAACTTTATCAATTTGTGGTATTGATTTAGAATACCCATGTTTTTCTCTTGGCCAACTTTATGTTTCATGCTCAAGAGTTGGTAAGCCATCGGTATTGTTCATTTATTCAATCACGTATGGAAAAACGAAGAATATTGTATACCAAAGAGCATTAAAATAAAAAAAGTAATAAAGTAAATCACAACAAACGTTTTTTAATTGCTACTACTTTTCAAAACTTCTTTCATTACTATTCATGCGCGAGAATTTTTATAAAAAACACACAGTATTTTTCGGCTTAATTTAATTAATTAATCTAGATTTTTTTAAAGACGACCAGCGGAACGGGCGGGTTTTCGCTAGTAAATATTAAAAATATGTGGTGATCCATTCTGAATATGAGTCAAATCGGACCCACATCAAGCTACAACGAAACTTTCAATGAAGCAATGCCCGATAGTAACTTTCAAATCGGTTCCGCAGACGATATTGCCGCAGTCATTACGGCACGAAACTCTGAAGCATGGACATAAGCGTGTCTACATTCGGGGGTCTCAAATTAGCCACAGAGAACACGGAGCAAATACTGCTAACCAAGAAGCATATCCCGTTAGAAGTTAGCATGAAAAATTGCTCAAATACGCGTTCTAAATTACCTAGGTATAAGACTGGACCAAAGACTAACTTACTGAGCCCAAGTAAAACACGCAGCGGAAAATTCGCTAAGATGGCATCTCTTTTTTTTGTCGGGTCAACTAGCAAGTACAGCACTCAGACAACATTACCTGTAAGTCCATTGTACTGCACTTGGATTCTTTTTTTAATTTTCTTTAAATCTACTCGACCTCCGAAGAAATCTGAGTAGATCTTGTAATGTCAAGGAGCCAAAGTAGTCGCTTCTTAACACAAAGACCTCAAGCCTGATTCGAGCGAAGGCCGGGCAGATGCACAGAAAGTGGTCCGCTGTCTCATTCTCCTCTCCACATGATGCGCAGAGTGTACTGTCTGGTCGCACATAGAAAGTGGCCCGTCATAAGTCCCATCAGCTGCCTACAATCCCTTCTGCTTAATGACAGGAGCATCTGCGACAGTCTCCCAGCCAGGCTCACTTGTGAGTTAAAGTAACCCGTTTGCTAATCGCGGGGAGTGGCTGAACGGGCTCCGTGCCATCGTAGCTAAATAGTCAGAGATCTCGTTACACATGATACCTTTGTGCCGCGGGACCCATGTTAGCATCTACCGACACAGTTCAGCCTGGATTTACAGAACTCAACTACCCTTGAGGTGGTTGGAGGGCTGTCTAAGGCCATGAACGTAGCTTTGCTGCCCATGCAGACACATACAGACCTGCCTCTCCATCTGTTTTCTACAACATCTGTTTTTTCTTCATCGCTTCTTGAACAGCATTTCTACATTGGGTATCAACCCAAAGGAAACGGGAAATAATGATGGCTACCATGCTCTCCGTTCTCTTATATGGAGCTGAACTGTGGCCAAATGCGTTAAAGACAAATCACCGGTGTAAGCTCCTGGCATCGAACGAAGGGCAGCTCTGAGAGTTGTGTCTGACTACCGCACTGTATCAGGGCCAACAATTCAAGTGATAAGTGTTCAACACCTATAGTTTTACTAGTCTTTGAGAGGAAAAAGTTGTGGACATTAAAGTACGAGAGAATGGAAGAAGGAGTTAGCAAACCTGTAGCGCGCAAAAGAAAGGACGAAACGATAAGATTACGGCAAGACCGCTGGAGAAACGAAACACACGGCAGGTGGACGGCTAGGCTAATAAAAGACGTCGCTACATGGTACAGCAGGAACTTGGAACTAAATTTGTATACAACCCAAATGCTTTCGGAAAACGAAACACACCTTTTTCCAATGCGCGCATTGAGAACAAGAACGCCAAACGCTCGAGAATGCAATCGGTCACATAACCACTGAAAATCGAATCCACAAGATGCTAGGCAATGCGAAAACGTGGGATATCATCAGAGATTACGCGGTAAAAATGCTCCGGATGGGAAAGCGGGACCAGTACAGAAGCATAGACCTTGTAATGAGGAGATGTAACTGAAGCAATGCGAGTGCGGTTCCAAATAAAGGGGAGTTTTTTTAGTCTCCGGACGTACCGTTGCTGCGACGGCAGCTTTGATGATGCATTAGACATTTTCAACCTCCTCGTCTGCAAAATAAATCGATCCATAAATATTTTGTTTACAAATATCTAAAATCCAGCACCAGCCGGCCGATTATATTAAGTTTAAAACTATCCAGGCATCTGCAAATACACAGAAAAATTGAATCGCAATCAAACGATTAGTGCCATAACCCTACATGAAAAACAAAAACCAAGTAAAGGGGAAAAGATATTCGCTTTTACAGGGTGTCCCAAAAAATGTATACACACTCACCATCTTTGCATTTCCACCACGTTCTCACACTTATGGTAGCACTTTAAAATCAATTTACATTTTTCAAAATCTTGTCTTTAATCAGCCAATAAGTGAATAGGTTGAATAGGTTGTATCTAGAAGAAATAAAATAAATTAGGAATAATTAAATTAAAGTTTAACACAGGCTGGTCCTTACAGTTCTTTTTCAACCACCATCTCTGCCCTGCTAGAAATCCTCTTTTCTGACGAAGTGCTTTTGCATCTCATCGGCTATGTGAACCACCAAAATTGCTGCATCTGAGGACAGGAAGCCTCGCATGTGGGCATCAAGAAGCAAGAGCATCTTCAGAGAGTGGCACTTTTGAGCCCCATTTTTATAAAAAAAAAGCCATTTCGTTCAACGGTGAATACCACAGAAGCATGATAAGTAATTTTTTGCGTCCGGAATTTCAGGATATAGACTTGGACGATATTTGGTTTCAGCAGTAAGGCGCGCCATGCCATACATGTCATGCCACAATAGATAAGTTCGCTAATCGTGTTTTCAGCCATCTCGACGATGTCAATTAGCCACCTCGTAGATGCAATTTGACGCCGTTAGACTTTTTTGTGGTGTCATGATCGATGCTATGCGAATCAGCCGTTGAGGATTCAGGATCTTAAGGTGAATATCGAGCAAGCCATTTGTGATATATGCTAATAAACAGTCACCAAGGTCTTGGAAAACTGAAATGCAACAGGAAAATGCGAGGCCCGCCAATTCAATCACTTAAATAAAATCATGTTCCATAAATAATGGGAATATTTGCTCTTATTTGCGAATAAAGCAATGATTTTTGTGATTTTTTTTTAAGAAATATGTAGCACTCTGTATATACATTTTTACGAGTAGGAGTAGTTTCTCAAAAAACACTAAAGCCTTCTGAAAATGTTTGTATCTGCATGTGGGTAAATCTGTTTCTACAATCATAACTTTTACCCCACTTAAATAAAAAATTCAATCTTTGTGCTACTTTTTTCATATAAAATATTATGCAATGTTTATATTTATACATTCTATGTACCCAAAATATTTGGAACATACAGAAACACATTTATTCAAACTGAAACATGAGACACTGGCAGAAATATCTATAAGGTTGTCAAAAAAGTCTTGCGGTATTTTTATTGAATTTTCAATTGTTCATAAAATTGGTTATAATAATGCGATTTAAGTCAAATTTGCGCCGTTTTTTTCGATGACGAGTTCCCAACGAGATGCCAATTTCATAATGCCCCTCTTAGAGGAGCTCGCTTCCCTATTGTCAAAAAATTTGGAGAGCCAATTTTCACAGGACTCTCTTGAGGACAACTTCCGACTACCAAGCTCGTTCGCCATGGACAGAAATAGGTGGTAATCACTTGGTGCGAGATCCGGACTATACGGTGGATGCAAAAGAACCTCCCATCCGAGCTCCCGGAGCTTCTGGCGCATCACCAAAGATGTGTGTGGCCTGGCGTTGTCCTGATGGAAGACAATTCGGCCTCTGTTGATCAAAGATAGCCTCTTCTGCATGAGTGCTGCATTCAAGCGGTCCAGTTGTTGGCAGTACAAGTCCGAATTGAGCGTTTGGCCATAGGGGAGCAGCTCATAATGGATTATTCCCTGCTAATCCCACCAAACACACAGAAGAACCTTCCTGGCCGTCAATCCAGGCTTGGCCACCGTCTGGGCAGCTTCACCGCTTTTCGACCATGACCGTTTGCGCTTCACGTTGTCGTAAGTGACCCATTTTTCATCGCCAGTCACCATCCGCTTCAAAAACGGGTCGATTTTGTTGCGATTCAGAAGGCACTCGCATGCTTCCATACGGGCAAAAATGTTTTTTTGCGTCAAGTCGTGTGGAACCCATACATCGAGCTTCTTTTTGAATCCAAGCTTCTTCAAATGGTTTATAACGGTTTGATGACTCATGCCCAGCTCTTGGCCGATGCTACGGGTGCTACTATGCCGGTCTCTTTCGATCAATTCAGCGATTTTATCGCAATTTTCGACGACAGGCCTTCCGGACCGTGGCGCATCTTCGATCACCTCTGCACCAGAACGAAAACGTTGAAACCATTGTTGTCCGGTGGAAATGGAAACTGTATGGGGTCCATAAACTGCACAAATTTTATTGGCAGCATGAGATGCATTTTTGCCTTTATCGTAGTAGTACTGTAAAATATGCCGTATTTTCTCTTTATTTTGCTCCATGTTTGCGACGCTATAACTCACGAACGACTAAAAGCAAACAACAATTAATCAAACACGTGTTAGCACGTGAAAAGAGCTTTCCAAAAAGCTCTAGCGTGAACCGATGCCACGAATACAACTAGAACTACGCGCTTGCAAAGACAAGCTTGCGGAAATACCGCAAGACTTTTTGGCCAATCTTATATAATTTCTTCACATTCTTCGAGTAGAAAAATCATTTCGTTCACGGTTTATGGAAACCCGAAATTCAACCTCCACACTTTAAATATTTACTCACCTCTTATAGATATAACTAAACATACAAAAAGTGCGGCTTTCAATAATACACTGTTGTTTTTGTTGTCACTTTGTTATTTTCTATTTGATAGTCGGGATGTGTATATGGATGTATGTATTTAGCTTTAGAAGCATTATCTGTATTTTTCCATTAGCTTCCAAATATTTGATTTATAGAGAGAATAATAGTCGGGATTAGTTCGTTTGTCACTTTTTTTACTACTTCTTTACAAAATATTGAAAATTATTTAATTAAAAAAACAGATTTTCCGAATTTGGCATAAGATGGAATTTACAATAATATTTGTTTCTCTCTCTCTTTCATTTCAGCCATTTCCAGATTTGATTAGTTCCAACAATATCTATGCGCCACACAATTCGACGCTCAACAGTTAGTGTCATGACTTTGAGTAGCGTCCGCAAGCACAAAAGTTTTACCTGTAAGCTAGCAACAAATTCACTACTCAACGAAATTCGCCAGTGATGAGAGAGAAGGACCACTCACCAAGAAAAATGCTGCCCAGCCCTAAGCAAGGGTGCGTTTATCCATTGTTAGGCCTTGTGCCCACCACTACATATGCATCACAAGTACCTTATGATCTGTCGGTGACGGCTGCGCGCACCTCATCAGCGGCCACAAGCACGTCACCACTCTCGCTCACAATATCCGCCTTAAGTCAAAGCCACAAAGAAGCAAAAACACGCAAACGTTGCAGCAGTTACGATCAGCCGCTCGACTTACGACTAGCGCACAAAAAGCACGACGGCTCAAGCGCAAGTGGCGCTTCCTCGCCGCTGGAAGACGAGAACAGCAATCTTATATACAGTGGCACAAACTACAATAACAATACAAACTGTCACACCACAGCCAAAAGCGATGCGTCGCCTAGTAGTCATAGCAGCCACAGTACGCACACGCCGTCCCAAGGTGCGCGAACATTCAATTGTCGCGCCCAACGCGAAGCATCGCCGGTGGACAATAGCTGTGAAAAAGAGCTCAATAACAACAATCTGCCGTCTTTGTGTCATGATGCGATTGCCGCTAATCTGGATAGTTTGAGCGCCAAACATAAGCAGCGTTTGCGCACGCAAAAGTCCGATTTGGGTGTGGCATGCTTGCGCATCTCGGAGTCATTGCATTTGAACGCCGCCGCCGCAGCAGCGGCTGCTGATCGATTGCCATTTGTCTCTTCTGCCTTGCATCCAACATTATTGGAGGCGATGGCTAAGGCCATACCACTACCCTATCGTAACCCATTCGTGCTGCCTCGTCCACCTACCGCGAGTTCCTTTCCCTTTCTGCAACCACCTATGCAAAAGGATATGCTTCCCAATGCGTTACAGCTACAACAAACCACGGCCAATGATGCGCAACTGGAATTTCACTATGATGGCGGAGGCAATCGCAATACTTTGCAGGATGCGCTAACGCACCCACATGTGGGCGCCAATATGAACACCAACGCAAATAAGGCATTGAGTTCTGGCGGTGGCAATGGTGGTGGTGGCAGGACGCCGAAGCATCTGCAGCAACACACCAGCCAGCAGCAGTTAAATCACCATGCGCGTCAGCAGCAACTTAGTGCTACCAGTGATGGTGGTCGGGCAACGCTAACTTCAGATGGTGTGGTTGTGCACCACAATACCAAGAAGTCGTCGTCCACGTCACGTGCTGGCTTAACCCCAAATACGGCAAACAACCCCGCAACGACGCAGTACAAAAGCAAAGATCGCTACACTTGTAAATTCTGTGGCAAAGTCTTTCCGCGCTCCGCCAATCTAACTCGCCACCTACGCACGCACACCGGTGAGCAGCCGTATAAGTGCAAATACTGTGAACGTTCCTTCAGCATATCCTCGAATCTGCAGCGTCACGTGCGCAATATACACAACAAAGAGCGTCCCTTCAAATGCGAAATCTGCGAACGTTGCTTTGGTCAGCAGACCAATTTAGATCGTCATTTGAAGAAGCATGAAAGCGATGCCGTGTCATTAGGTTTGGGCATGAATGAGCGAATACGCGGCCTGCGTCGTGGTGGCTACTGCGATAATCCTACAGAAGAGTCCTACTTTGAAGAGATACGTTCCTTTATGGGCAAAGTGACACAGTTGCCACTCTCCAGCGCAGCTGCGACCGTAGGCCTGCCAACGTCACACGCAGCGACCGCCAGCAATCAAGCAATTGCGCCCAAGTCGCCATCAACGCGCAGCTCTACGTCAAGCAGTTCCGATCGTGAATCGTCAACTAGTGGAGGAGGTTTGCAAATTGTACAAAACGAATTCAATTTAGAGCCGGAAGCGGAGGTCGATGCCGTTGCCGATTCACAGTTGGACGCGGATAACGGAGTAGCGGATATGGCAAGAGAAACTAGCGCCGAGGCGGATGTCGATACGACACCAGTAAAAAAATGTCAAGATGATGACGAAACGGCAGCCACAGAGTCAATTAGAACAGCCACAATAAAACAAACGACAAAAAGAAGCATTTCCCAAAGCGCGCGGCAGTCAGGCGACAAGAGTGTATACTTTTCACAGCCGGAAGTGTGTATCAAGCGTGACAGCAGCAACAGTAGTGGCAGTCCGTTATGCGCTACCTGACCTGGCTGCCAGCCGGTTCACCCACAATGCCTGCGCCAATACTTTTGTAGTGGATTTTATTGTAAAAAAAAGAATATAACCATTTTTTGCGCATTCCAATGTACAGTTACATATGTAGATATAAACTTCCAGGGTGTTCATGCAATTAGGTGCATATGTATGTGAACAAGCAAAGCGTGAACTCGTTTTAATTTAAACTAAATTTTATCTAATTTGAAAGCAAACAAACAGCTGTTAATAGAAAGAGAGAATGATTTTGGGCATCAACGCCAAATTTATATCGCCGAAATACTTGCAAATCGCCGCTTTTCATGAAAAATGAAATGTTTTTAGAGAGTTGCAAATTTTGCCTATTGTTAGGCGCACAAATCTTCAGATCCTTTTTCATATTTTCGCAGCAAAGATTTGATGATAGAAAGTTGTATATTGCACTAGAGATACCGTAAAGGCGAAAGTACATAGAGCTATGAACACATACATGCAAACATACATACATATGAATGCCTATAGGCCTTTGTATGAACACCACATAAATACTTGTATGTATTAAACTAAATACTATTTAGAACCACACAAATCTTCTGTGTAAATGTTCATTAACTACCTACACAAATATATATATTTTACTCATACGTTTATATATGTATGTATTAGTTGTATAAGCACATTTTGTATATGAATTTTGTATTTAAAGTATGTGAAGCAGTTTATACTTATGAATATATGTACGTATACTTACTCCTACATTCACGTACATGCATATGTACATGCACCATATGTAGGTAAACCAACTATTTTAGGTTATGTAGTTACTCGTTTCATTGCGTAGAATATAAACGAACATATTTGGTGTATCTAGCCCGTGCAAACACTCAGCCAACAACAACCTATTTCTTATTTGTTAAGCTAAATGTATAGGTTAATGAACGTTGACAAATGATTACCAATTTTTTTGTTAAAGTAGTTTTTCTTTTATTTTTATGTTAAGTACCTTTTATTAGTCTGTTAAAAAGAAATTTATAAAATTGCCAGTGAATAAAGCAATACAGTTGAAGAATTAAAGCTGTGTATTAAATTTATATGGAAATATGATAGGAGAGGCAATCAAAAAGTAATGTTAATCAATATACGTACTTACATGTATGTATGTGTATACACTCGTGCTCACAAGGCGACATATTCAAAGTCCATTTTTTTTAACTCTTTTATGAAAACATAGTTCATATTACAGCGAAAACCATATAATTAAAATTTTTAAATTTTGCAAAAAATAAAAAAAAATGTAAATCTTTCATCGAAAGTTCAAACTTTTGGACAGCATTTTTAGAATATTCGAAATATGCAGTTTTTCAGACCATTACGTTTTGGGATAATATTGCACACTTAACTTTTTTCTATAATATTTTTTATAAAAATCTAGTTCTTTCTTTCAGGATTTTAATAGAATTGTTTAATACTTTCCATTATTTCAAACTTTAATTTCTAATAAAAATGTAGTTCATGCTACTTCAAAAACCATCTAATTCAAAGTTTCAAACTTTCTAAAAATAAAACACAGACATAAAAAATGTGTTACATCAAACTTTTTAGGCAGAATTTTTAGACAAATTTTCGATATGCAATTTTTTAGCCATTTAAATTTTTTAGCCCTTTAAATATGGACTGACCTGATATAAAATTGCAAGTTTTTTTTCTAAAAATTCCATATAATTCAAAGTTTAACTTTGTAAAAAATTAAACACATCAAATTGTAACATCAAACTTTTTAATCAAATATTTAGAAAAACTCCCAGATATGCAGTTTTGTAGACAATTAAATTTTAGTACAATGTTGCAAGTTCATTTTTTTTTTTTGTTATAAAAATGTAATTCTTATCACAGTAAAAACCATATAATTAAAAGGTTCAAATTTTACAAAAAGGTTTTATTTAAGTTTTATTAAAAAAATTGTATTCAAAAATTTTATCAAAATTTCAAACTTTTTTGACAGAATTTTTAAATTAATTCTAGGTATGCAGTTTTGTAAACAAAGTTAATTTTTTTTTTAGTTTTTTATCAAAATTTCAAACTTTTTAGACGGAATTCTAGAAAAATTGTATGCAGTTTTGCAAGCAATTAAATTTTTGAATAATATTGCGAAGGTAATTTTGTTCTGTTTTTGTATTAAAAAGTGTAATTCTTACTACAGTAAAAATCATATAAATAACTCAGGGTTCCAACTTAAAAAAAATTTAATTTTTATCAAAATTTCAAGCTTTTGAGGAAAATCTGTGTATGCAGTTCTTTAGCCCATTAAGTTTCGGTCAAGAATTGCGGAGCTTGTTTTTTTTTTTATAAAACATAGCCCATACTACAGCAAAACTTATTTAATTGAATGTTCCAAGCTTTGTAAGAAATTACAAAAAAAGTTTTATTTGAATCACATTTTTTAAAAAGATTCTGTGTATGCAGTTTTGTGGACCATTAAATTTTGGTGGTTTAAATCTCACGTTGATTCCCGATAATATGTTTTAGTGGCGGTATTATGCATTTTCTTCCACATACAATCATTCGATATCAACTTGCTTTTACATGTTTCGGGTAAAGGAACAAAGTATCGAGTACTGAACAAATATCGGAAAAAATAACGCGTATATATTATATATATCGCATATATACAATATAATATCGAGTAAGAAATTTGAATAATAAAAATCAGAAATTTTTTTTTAAATTTTTTTTTTGAACGGTAACTCTTTTTCAGGTTTTTACAGGGGAAAATACACAAAAAGTTACATTTTTACAACTAGCAAAACATATTAGCAAAAAAATTAAGTGAAAAAAAAAACAATTTTTTCTAAATTTTTTCATGATAGGCAGTTTCTTTTTTGTGCAATTATATAAATATTTCCATCTTTCAAGAAAACTCGTCCGCATATTTATTTACATATTTTATATGCCACAAGTTTATTTGAGCAAAATTTGTCGCAGTTTTTCCGAGCGGAAGGTATTGTAGACATTGCAAAATCTCAGCTTTTCAAATTATCAATTGCATGCAGAAGTTAAAACAAAAGTAAACACCAAAAAATAACGGTAATTTGAAATTTGCATGGTCTACTTTGACATGATAAAATGAATTTATGATGAATATAACGCTCATTCAGCGGAGCCATATAACAAATACTGCAAAAAAGTATCGGTAACAGGCGCCAAGGATGGTTCCTTGTGTAGAAGTCCACGCAAGTGGGGAAAGTTACTGATCGCCATTCACTTGGGAATGGCCAGGACGATTCTTCTGCATATGGTTCAAGCAGCTCACAACGGCCGGGATTAGCCCACGTATCCTCTGGGTAGCTTCCGAACACCCGTTCGGGAGTGAGCTAAAGTGAGAAGGCGAAACATTCCAGGATAGCTGGTTGTGCGTTGGGTTTGGGACCCGCCACTTAAAAATCGCCCCCAATGAAAAGTTTTAAAAAGCCTCGGATGAGACCTCCCTATATTGATGACGACCCCTGCAAACGAACTAAGGATTATGATTTGAGGGCATGCACCTGGAATGTCCGGTCCCTTAATGGGGAAGGTGCCTCTGCCCGGCTGGTTGATGTCCTCGTGAGAGTAAAGGCTGACATCACTGCCATCCAAGAGATGCGATGGACGGGGCAAGGAAAGAAAACCATAGGACCTTGCGACGTCTACTACAGCTGCCATGTAAAGGAGCGCAAATTCGGTGTCGGATTTGTTGTGGGAGAGAGACTTCGTCGCCAAGTACTGTCGTTCATTCCGGTGGACGAGCGTCTCGCAACAATCCGCATCAAAGCCCGTTTTTTCAACATATCGCTAATTTACGCCCACGCCCCGACGGAAGAGAAGGACGACGCGACCAAAGATTCCTTCTATGAGCGCCTGGAACGTTCCTATGAGCGCTGCCCCCGCCACGACATAAAAATCGTGCTTGGCGACTTCAACGCCAGGGTGGGCAAGGAGGGAATTTTTGGTCCAACAGTCGGAAAATTCAGCCTGCACAACGAAACATCCGGTAACGGACAGAGGCTGATCGACTTCGCCGGGGCCCGAAACATGGTAGTCTGCAGCACCAGATTCCAGCATAAGAAGATTCACCAAGCCACCTGGCTGTCTCCTGATCGAAAAACGCGAAACCAGATCGATCATGTTGTGATAGATGGAAGACACGCTTCTAGTGTATTAGATGTACGTACGATCCGAGGACCCAACATCGACTCGGATCATTACCTTGTTGCAGCCAAGCTACGCACCCGCCTCTGTGCAGCAAAAAACGTACATCTACCTACGCAAAGAATGTTCGACATCGAAAAGCTGCAATCACAACAGACAGCCAGAAGATTCGCCACTCGACTCTCACTCCTGCTCTCGGAGAGCACTGCCCAACAACCCGGCATGCGCGAGCAATGGAGCAACATTTGTCGTTCCCTACGTACCGCCGCCGAAGAAGAAATCGGATTCCGGCGAGCCCGAAAAAACAACTGGTACGACGAGGAATGTCATGCTGCCGCAGAAAGAAAGGATGCCGCCTATAGAGCCACGCTGCGATCGGGCGCAACGCGAGCCATGTGGGATCGCTACAGAGAGCTAAAAAAGGAAGAGAGACGTATTATCCGAAAGAAGAAACGAGAGGTCGAAATACGTGAGTGCGAAGAGCTTGAGATGCTGGCCAACAGGAACAACGCCCGAAAATTCTACCAGAAAGTTCGGCGGCTTACAGAAGGTTTCAAGACCGGGGCGTTTTCCTGTAAGAACAAAGACGGCGAACTGGTGACTGACGTACAGAGCAATCTTAAATTATGGAGGGAACACTTCTCGAACCTATTAAACAGTGACAGCTGCGCATGTCACCGAGAAAGTGAAGATCCCGATACCCCAATCGTTGACGACGGAATTGTCGTCCCGCTACCCGATCATGACGAGGTGAGAATAGCGATAATGCGGCTAAAGAACAACAAAGCCGCGGGCGCCGACGGACTGCCGGCTGAGCTATTCAAACATGGCGGCGAGGAGCTGGTAAGGTGCATGCATCAGCTCCTATGCAAAATATGGTCGGATGAAAGCATGCCTGCCGATTGGAATTTAAGTGTGCTCTGCCCAATCCATAAGAAGGGCGATCCTGCAATTTGTGCCAATTACCGCGGGATTAGTCTTCTAAATATCGCCTATAAGGTTCTAGCGAGCGTATTGTGTGAAAGGCTGAAGCCCACCGTCAACCAACTGATTGGACCTTATCAGTGTGGCTTCAGACCTGGAAAGTCTACCATCGACCAAATATACACAATACGCCAAATCTTGGAAAAGACCCATGAAAGGAGAATCGACACACACCATCTTTTCGTCGACTTCAAAGCTGCATTCGACAGTACGGAAAGGAGTTACCTGTATGCCGCGATGTCTGAATTTGGTATCCCTGCAAAACTAATACGGCTATGTAAGATGACGTTACTCAACACCAGCAGCGCCGTCAGAATCGGGAAGGACCTCTCCGAGCCGTTTGATACCAAACGAGGTTTCAGACAGGGTGACTCGCTGTCGTGTGACTTCTTTAACCTGATGTTGGAGAGCATCGTACGAGCCGCAGAACTTAATCGCTCAGGCACAATATTTTATAAGAGCGTACAATTGTTGGCGTATGCCGATGATATCGATATCATCGGCCTTAACAACCGCGCTGTTAGTTCTGCCTTCTCCAAACTGGATAAAGAGGCAAAGCGAATGGGTCTGGTGGTGAACGAGGACAAAACGAAGTACCTCCTGTCTTCAAACAAACAGTCGGCGCACTCGCGTATCGGCACCCACGTCACTGTAGACAGTTATAATTTCGAGGTTGTAAAAGACTTCGTCTATTTAGGAACCAGCATTAACACCGATAACAATGTCAGCCTTGAAATCCAACGTAGAATCTCTCTTGCCAACAAGTGCTACTTTGGACTAAGTAGGCAACTGAGCAGTAAAGTCCTCTCTCGACGAACAAAACTAACACTCTACAAGACTCTCATCATGCCCGTCCTAACGTATGGCGCAGAAGCTTGGACGATGACAACATCGGATGAAGCGACGCTTGGAGTGTTCGAGTTAAAGATTCTGCGTAAGATTTTTAGACCTTTGCACGTTGGCAACGGCGAATATCGCAGACGATGGAACGATGAGCTGTATGAGCTTTACGACGACATAGACATAGCGCAGCGAATTAAGATCCAGCGGCTACGTTGGCTGGGTCATGTCGTCCGAATGGATACAAACGCTCCGGCTTTGAAAGTATTCGATGCGGTACCAGCTGGTGGTAGCAGAGGAAGAGGGCGGCCTCCTCTGCGTTGGAAAGATCAGGTGGAGAAGGACTTGGCTTCACTTGGTGTGTCCAACTGGCGCCGGTTAGCACGAGAAAGAAACGACTGGCGCGCTTTGCTAAACTCAGCCAAAATCGCGTAAGCGGTTATAGCGCCAATTAAGAAGAAGAAGAAGAACAGGCGCCAACTCGAAAAAAGTAGCGACTAAAAAACTACTTACTTCGTGGAAAAAATATCGAGTATGTACTTGCAAGCGCAGACATCGAGGATTCACCATATACGAGTACAAGTAATGAATGCGCGAAATTTTTGTATATGGGGAACAGAAACCCACCTGCAAAAACAATCTTGGTAAAAATCAACGCGATTTTGGAGCCATTTAAAACTTGCACTTTATTACGCCAATATTCAATCGACAAGAAAACTGCTTACTTATTATTCAACTGAGTATCGCCCCATGTATCCAAAGCCTGTAGTACCCATTGTCTGAAAAATAAAATTTGAAAAATTTAACATATCATCAATATTTGCCGTCAAAAATTTACAAACCACACTAATGCACAGTTCTTTTAGTTCTATCTCTGTGGTGTCAAAATTTTTTAACAGTCTTTGAAAGTCGGCTAGCCTCATTAAAACAATACCCGCTTATCATTAATTTTTGATTACCTCTGGTATAAGAAACATTCTTGGGTAAGTACAAATATTTCAACGATCGATGCGATCAAAAAGTGAGTAACTGTCATTAATATCTGTGTCCAATTTCATGTCTAAATTGGCATTCGCTCAATGATGCGCCGGTGATTTGCGAAGATTTTGAAGTAAACTTTGCAAGTTTACCAAACTCTAGTTTTGTTGAGGAAAGAAGTTTCATTAAATTTTGTTTTCAGAATTTTCATTGTAGACGCAGTGAGTGCGTTACGTGAGTGCGCCGACTGTTTGTTTGATGGCAAGAGGTACGTCTCAGCTAATGGTATAGCAAAAGGTATACAAAAAACGAATCAAAAAACTAGGACTAAAGGTAGAGAGCTGTTAGATGAGTAGATTTCAGTAAGCATGTGAAGAGGAGCTTAGTGACATGTAGGGTATATTCTCATGCCACACAGATAAAGAGAATGTCAATGTCAACCTGCTTCGAGTATAAGGGGCCACGGTCGCTATGTTCGAGAAGAGCATTTGTTTACGTTCACTTTGCTTATTTGACATTTTAATACACGCAAGACTGATGCCACTACTCACGAAGCGAATAGCGAAGTACTGGTCAATAATCAGGCATTTATTTTACTAGCTGAGAAATTCCTACAGGGTACATTTCTTTATATTGTAAGCATGTACGATTTGATGTGTTGTGACAAAACAAAATAAAAGTGCAAATGAAAAAAACCATTACCAACTACTGTTATTTGTTCAAGTGTTACTTGGTTTTAGTAATATTTGTAAAGATGTAGATCCTCTTCGCAACAAAAACAAATAATTTCGTTTGCTTTGTGTATTAAACTGCTTCAAGTGAAATACTGGCGCTAAATTAATCAGCCTATCAGAAGATTCGGCACACTCGCGTATCGGCATCCACGTCACTGTTGACAGTTAAGATTTCGAGGTTATAAGATGCTTCGTGTGCTTAGGAAGCAGCATTAACATCGATGACATTGTCAGCCTTGAAATCGAACGAAGAATCTCTCTTGCCAACAAGTGCTACTTTGGACTAAGTAGACAAATGAGTAGTAGTAAAGTCCTCGAACAAAACTAACACTTTATAAGGCTCCCATCATGCCCATCCTAACGTATGGCGCAGAAGCTTAGACGACGACAACATCCGATTAAGCATCCCTTCGAGTGTTTGAGAGAAAAGATTCTGCGGAAGATTTTTGAACTTTTAGAAGTTGGCGACGGTGAGTATCGCAGGCGATGGAACAATGAGCTGTATGAGCTTTACGACGCCATAGACATAGTGCAACGAATATACCTACATCCAGCAGCTTCTTTGGCTGGGTCATGTCGTCCGGATAGAAACAAACGCTCCAACTCTGAAAGTATTCGATGCGGTACTAGCTGGCAGTAGCAGAGGAAGAGGAAGGCCTCTTCTACGTTGGAAAGATCAGATGGACTTGATGGAAGATCATGACTTGGCTTCATTTGGTGTTTCCAGCTGGCGTCGGTTAGCACGAGAAAGAAACAATTGGCGCGCTTTGTTAATCTCGGCTAAAATCGCGTAAGCGGTTATCGCGCCAATCAAAAAGAAGATGGACAGAAGATTTACAACTTTTACAAATGGCGTCAAACGCCAATCATATTTGACACTTGTGAACTAGACAGCTGCAGTATACAAACATACAAGCAATGGAGCGCGTAAAGGTCCCAAGAAATTCAAGGGGAAGTTTAGTTCTAAAAATTTAGGCTGAGCTATGTCTTAAGCTAGGATGGGCTCTGAGGCCAACTTCTTTGACCCGGAGCCCGTTCTGCCACTCCCTTCTGCAGCCATCAAAGCCACGGTTAGCAAAAGGGTTACTTTCACCATAAGCGAGCTTGGCAAGCTAAGAGAGGCTGGAGAGGCTTTTGTGTGTAGATGGACAAAGCTGATGTTACCTGACATGTCCGGCCGACTGTCGCAGATCCTCCTGTCGCTAAGCAGAAAGGACTGTACGGAGCTGGTTGGACTGATGACGGGCCACTTTCTATGGGCGAAGCACATGAAAAAGATAGGCTTCTTAGACAGTACACTCTGCCTAGCATGTGGAGAGGAGGATGAGAATGCGGACCACTTTCTGTACGTCGTCTCCGGCATACGCTCGAATCATTCTTGAGGTCTTTGGCACTGATGTATTAAAAAGCGACCACCTTGGGTCCTTGGCACCACAAGATCTACTCAGATTTCTTCGGAGGTCGGGTAGATTTAAAGAAAATTAAAAAGAGAACCCGAGTGCCGTGCTATGGACTTAATGTTGCCTGAGTGCTGTAGTTGCTAGTTGTCCCGCCAAAAACAAAACAAAAAGCTGTAAGTAGAGAGAATAATTGGAGATTCACACTTCGACCTATAGATATTTTGTGCCCTCTACTCATCACAGTACCTCATCCGAACCCAGTTCCGTAACTAAACCTAAGATGCAGCTGGGTTGTGCTGAGTGCATGTACCTTTCTGCTGATCCTACCAGTCCGAGATCTTCTTCTTCTCGCCATGACATCAGATTCGAGTAGAAAGTGTGTTGGAGTTTCAGGGGACTGATCGCAGAAACAATAAGAGTTGGTGGACTATATCCCAAGCCTCATGCAAATTGCTTGAAGCATATATTTCTTACTCATGTACTCTTTGCTTTTAAGCTCTTCCTTGATGATATGTTGTTAATAGCTAGGCCTAGATGGTATGTTTTTCCATGGCAAGGAATGGCTCGGATCTTATTAATAGCGAGTTCATAGCCTTTCTAGCCAATACATTAGCCACCTCAAGTCCACTGTATTCACCAAAAGTTCTGGGACCGATATGAGCCTGAGGCGATTATGCATTCCTAATAAATTGACTCAAGGACTAGAAAAGCACTCAAGGATCTGTGAGTACTTAAGCTCGTAGGAATATAAAGCCTTGAATACACATGAGGCTGTCACTGAGAACGGCATATTCGGGTATTCCGGGGTTTATTTCCAACTAGCCCTCTGCATACAGACAAATGGTACACACTTCCGCTTAGAAAATGCTGCAATAACTACCCGCCGATACGGCCAGCTTTGTTTTGGGACCATAAATCCAAGCGCT
Source organism: Anastrepha fraterculus (assembly GCA_037575425.1). NCBI lineage: Eukaryota > Metazoa > Arthropoda > Insecta > Diptera > Tephritidae > Anastrepha > Anastrepha fraterculus. The sequence goes on from JAYXIM010002767.1 coordinate 25,670, forward strand.
TAATGCCTTTCGGTGTCTTTAAACCATCTGTATACCAGTGCAGGGTACACTCTCGAAGTTTTCTTTCATAGATGGTAGCCGTATGTAACTAAAGTCATATTAAAAAAATGTGTTACTATTACTGCATCCAAAATGTGTACGCATTTAAAGTCTTAATCTGAAACTTATTGCAATAAAATTTTCTAATAAACAGATTTTTAATTTTTTCAGTTCGATATTTAAATTTTTTTAGGATTCCAGAACTAATACAAGCTAGTCTCGGGCTTTCCCGGACATGAAAAACATCAAGAACTTGATATTGGCACGCCTAATATCTACCTACGTTCATACATATATACCTTTGAAGACATAAAAAGTCATCACGATTATTACATTGTGCATAAAAGGCAGACTGGGGCAATCACTGAACGTCTCGAAATTGCCTATTAGAGTCCCCATATTTAATTGTTGTAAATGAAAATTAAATTATATCTAAGTCAATAGTACAACCGGCAGAATTTTAATGAATTTTAAATTGATAGCACATGATTCACTTTATATGTAGGTATATCGTTCGTACGTATGTATGTATATAAAAAACTGTTATTAGAAAGTTTTTTGCTCAAACTATGTCACTTCACTGGAATATTTTCACATTTTCCGGGTATGTAAGATCCGCTTATAAGAAATTATTTTCAAATGTAAATCACCAATGCTATAAATATATGTATTTATATATAATTTTCAAAAGCTTCTAATGCAGCGGCCGCCGTAGCCGAATGGGTTGGCGCGTGACTACCATTCGGAATTCACAGAGGTTCGAATCTCGGTGAAACACCAAAATAAAGAAAAACCCCTTTTCTAATAGCGGTCGCCCCTCGGCAGGCAATGGCCATGAAAAAGCTCCTCATAAAAATATTTCCGTTCGGAGTCGGCTTGAAACTGTAGGTCCCTCCATTTGTGGAACAACATGAAGACAAACACACACCACAAATAGGAGGAGGAGCTCGGCCAAACATCCAAAAAGGGTGTATGCGCCAATTATATATACAATATATATAATGCATAAATTATATGCGCAAATTAAAAGTAAATTTATTTAAAAGAGAAAATATTTATTAAAACACTAAGCCTTACATATTTCGTATATTATTTTTGTATGTATGTGCATTAGGATAGTTCATGGTAATATGAGCAAAAAAACCGACTTTAGGGTGCTCTCGTGGTCTTCAGGTTTAAAATATCGAAATTTACAACAAAAATTCTACTTATAAAAAAACCAATTTGTGCGAGAATGGATCAATAAGTTCTAGAAAATTAGAGCAGATGGCAACGACCATCTCAAATTCCCCATTTTGCATGTCAGAACTTATCCAAACGATGAGCTCGTTAGCAAACAATTAGATTTTACTTGGTTTTCATAGAAACTTGGAGAAACTCTTTACACCTAGAGACTTAGCTTAGAAATCTATAACCTAAAACTCTCTAACTTTTCTAAGTTAGGTTGAGTTTTGTCTAACTTGGAGGTCTGGCTAACACAACTCTTTCAGGCTGACCTATCTAATAGTTTTGCTGCGAAAGTCCCTTGAAACAGACGGCTATAAACTTTTTCGCAGAACAGAAAAAAGGTATCTAAAGAGACTGAAGTAAAGCGTTTTTCAGTAAGAGCGCTTCAACTTTTTTTTTGAATTAAACACAAACGGTTTGACTTTTTTAACTAATTTTTTTTTATTATCGAGTTTGAACATATACATTTAAGTATGAAATTCGATTTCTTTTGCATGACCACCGCGTGCACGTTTTACGAAGTCCAATCGTTGAACCCAATTTTCGACCATTCTTTTGCATAAATCGGCCGAAATTCCAGCAATTTCGCGTTCAATATTGGCTCTGAGCTCACAAATCGTCGCCGGCTTGTTACTGTAGACCAATGACTTCACATAACCCCAAAGAAAATAGTCTATAGGCGTCAAATCACACGAGCGCGGCGGCCATTCGACCGGTCCATTTCTGGAAATAATGCGCTCATCGAACTTACTCTTCAACAAATCAATTGTAGCGTGTGCTGTGTGGCTTGTGGCCCCGTCCTGTTGAAACCACATGTCGTCTAAGTCCATACCATTCAATTGCGGCCAAAAATAATCGTTTATCATGTCGCGGTATCGATTTCCATTCACAGTAACGTGGCGATCGTTCTCGTCAACGAAAAAATATGGGCCAATTACGCCGCCGGCATGTAAACCGCACCAAACAGTGATTTTTTCGGGATGCAACGGTGCCTCATGAATCACGTGTGGATTGCTTTCTGTCCAGTAACGCATATTTTGCTTGTTGACAAAGCCATTGAGCCAAAAGTGAGCTTCCTCAGTGAAGATGAACACACTGAAGAAGAGCAACATTGAAGAAGAGCAACAGAACGATTATTTTCATAAAAAATTTGCACGATTTACAATCGTTGCTCAAGTGTGTAGCGTTCCATGATAAAATGTATACTAATGAAGTTTACAAATGACAAGCGAAAAATAAAAAATATTGCGTCGTTCGCCCTCCCTATCGGAAAAAAGTTGAAGCGTACCTATTGAAAAACGCCTTATTTGTTTTCACCAATACAATGTATGGTTTTAATACGAGCTGAATCAGATCATAAAGAGTGATCAGATTCGATGAACTTTTTCCAATAAGGTTTTATTGAGAGATCACATGGGACTACTGTCAAACTAAATACATATTTTTTTCAGTATTCATTGACATTTCATCATGGAAAGACTTATATCTCAACAACGTTTACGAATCATACAACTATATAAAATGGTCAACAACACTAAAAAATAACTGCTTCGCTGAGGAAAACGCTGACATAAGCTACATAATAACGAAATTCCATGAATTAAGCTCGGCATTTCTCCCTCTTTCCTCATACAATGTTATACAAAAGTATCTGGGCGGTCGCCGAAGACGAACGGGTGCGTGACTACCATTCGGCAGGCCGGGACTCGAATCCCACCACAGGTCAAATGATAGAAAAAATGTTTACAATAGTAATCACTCCTCGGCAGGTAATGAGAAACCTCCGAGTAAAAAAGTTTCCCATAAAACCATCTACCGCTCTGAATCGACATAAAACTGTAAGTTCCTCCATTTGAAGGAAGCAAGGCATCAAGACACACACCACAAACTGGAAGAGAAGCTCTACCTAATAAAGAATCATTCCCACGACAATCTGTTCTACGTTACCGGAACGATTCAGATTCATATCCGGCCAAGGACTGTCACTCCAGCAGCATTCCTCCTATGTATGGGAAATGTTTATACTGCTACATGTTTTCACTTTTCTAATAGTAAGTAATAGAAATGTTTTATATTGCTGAAAACATTCGCCTTATGGAGCGTAGTAGCGTTCGCCTCCTTCAAAATGAGCTCACCGATTATCTCTGGCTTCTTTCACAATAGTTCTGCTACGAGGGGTGCCTTTTATATTTCGGGATTAGAGAACAAAAACAAATTTTAATCATCGAAAATCACTTTATTGTTTTTCAAAATATTCTCCATGAAGATCTATACACTTTTGCATGCGTTTGAACCAATTGTCGAAGCACTTTTGCCACTCTGAATGGGGTACCTCCAAAACATGCATTCTGAACGCCGCAACCGCTTCTTCAGGGGTCGAAAAACGTTGACCTCTCAGTTTGTTTTTTACGTACGGGAATAAAAAGAAGTCATTCGGTGCCAAGTCAGGACTATACGGCGGATGACCCATTAATTCGATGTTTTGGGTGCTCAAAAATACAGTTGTTTGAGCCGATGTGTGAGAGCTCGCATTGTCCTGGTGAAGAGTGATCCGTCTTTGGCGATTGGTTTTTCTTATTTCTTGGAAGACAACTGGCAAACAAATGGTTGTGTACCACTCAGAATTTACTGTTCTGCGTTGTTCTAGTGGTACGGTTGCGACATATCCAGTTTTTCCGAAAAAACAGGCGACCATTTGCTTGGAAGTGCTTCGTGCGCGAACAACTTTTGTTGGATTTGGATCATCTTGAAACACCCATACAGGCGACTGCTGTTTACTTTCGGGCTCATACGCGTAAATGCATGATTCATCACCTGTCACGATGTCATAGACGTGTTTCGAAGCCCCGCGATCGTATTTTTTGAGCATTTCCTTCGACCAATCGACACGAGCCTTTTTTTGAGCGATTGACAAATTGTGTGGGATCCAAAGCGAACAAATTTTTTTGACAGTCAAATGTTTATGTAATATTGAATGTATGCTGGTCCCACTAATGCCTTAGATTGTCTCAATCTCACGATAGGTCAAATGACAATCTTGCAATATCAGTTCGCGCACGGCATCAATGGTTTTCGGAACAACAACTGATTTTGGACGACCTTCACGAAATTCGTCTTGGAGTGAACTACGACCACGATTGAATGCACCATACCATCGATAAACACTGGTCCTTGATGGAGCTTCTCGCCAAAAAATGAATTAAGTTCATCCATGCAATGTTGCTGAGTTAATCCACGTCGAATAATGGCACAAAAATGTTCACGATTTAATTCCTTTTTTGGACCGAGATGAATCTTTTAAGTTACTGTAAACAACACAAATAGCGCTGGTATTTCAAAACGTTCTGAGTACGTAAAAGCCAAAAAATGTCAAACTTTGCGATACAGCTGTCAGTTGCCAGATTGCAACATCAGGGTTGCCAAATCCCGAAATATAAAAGGCACCCCTCCTACTACTTCTAACTCTTTGCAATGAAACGTCCCTTCTTAGCACGAATGAGTTTCTTAATGATCTCAAGCGAAGATTGGATCACTGCCGCTATAGAAAGCGTTATATAGGTACTTACACGATTCAGCGATCGAGCCCAAACATGGGCAGTTAGCGAAGACCCGGTTGCAAGTCTCGTCAACACTAGGGGTGACATTGGGTTATTGGTATCCTCACTAGATGAGAGGTTATCGCCTGAAATTATTATTGCAATGGAGAAAGTTGAGTACTTTGCGCAGATTTCCAGCTGTAGTGAGTAGTGAGTATGTGTAAGACCACGCAGAAAGCGTATGAGTACAATTATTTGCAGGATCTGTCCACTGACTCGGGCTCCACAAGAATTGAGCCAGTTGAGTGTTTGAAACTTTGAGTTCTGTTGAGACGTGGAGTTTTTCACCATAAATTTAATAAATTTGGCTTTGAAATAATCCACAATCTGGAATATATTTTAGTTGTTTCTTTCGAAATTAAGTACCCTAGACCTCTACAGAAAATTGATAATTTAAAATAATTATAATTTTGTTATACTTATAAACAAAAAACTCTAAAACGTCTACGCCGCCGCGATTCTTGACGCGTCTGCGTCGTTTTGCTCGAGAGCCCTATTGGATAAATGGTTTGTGCCCATTGGCTCCTGCAAGAAATATAAAATATATACATATGTAAATGGCTAACTCACATTTAGCAATAAAAAACAGCACTCACACACCTCGTATTTACTGGTGGCAGTTTCTGTTGTATTGGCTGCATGCCAATCCGATATCTACCAGGCTTTCGGTGGAAACGAAGCAGTTTGTATTGTTTATCGAGCTGTTTGATGTTTCTAAAAATAAATTCAAATATGCAAAACAACTCAATATTTTAACGAGCATCTGCGACGATACTCACTTCTGCCGTGCCGCCACCTTACTCAATATCGCCATCTCCGATATCTGGCTCAGCATGGTCGAGTTGTTCTGCAGCAAATGATTCTGATTGATAATCATTTCGCCAATTTCATTTAACATAAACAACAACGCCTCCTTCTCGTGCTCTGCACATTGGTCGTCCTCCTCCACTGGTTCCGTTTGCACCTGATTGTTGTAGCAAAAATTCTCGGTTTGCGATGACGACGTTTCCGCGCTACTTTCGTTCGTCTGAGTGCCACGCGTTCCCATTCGACGCTCGGTCTGAACGCATTGACATGTAGAGTTAAGATCGGTTTGTGTGCTCTGCTTGCGCAGTGCACGTCGCATGGTTTGCTGTTGATGGTGCACTGAAGGAACCTGCGCTTCGGTTTCGGTGGTGCGACTGCGCATTTGCGGCTTTGTTGTTTGAGTAGCGCAATCGGCAAGCTCGGGTATAACAATACGTGCCAGCGAATTGTTTGTATGGATATTTGCATTGGCGCAAATCGTTGAGTTGCTCTTCAATTTTTGCAAAAAGCGTTGGCGTCGTTGCAGACGCATTTGTAATGGAACTTTTGCGTAAACTTGCCTGATGCGAATAACGTTTAGCATTTTACCGTCGACTTCATAGGTGACGGAATAACTGGAGTTGGGAAGCGAAAAATAGAATTTGTTAGCAGCAGCGGCCAATTAGACTTTGTTAAAAACATTTTGAGTTTGAATCACAATAAAATCAAAAAACAAAAAACCAGCCGACCAGCATTTCCCGATGTGCATGCGCCTGTTGAAAAGCAGCGGCCGTTTACTCGAAATGGAATTCAGCAGAAGAGCTTTCAGATCCATGCGAAAATGTGGATTTAGATGTCAAAATAAATTATTGTTTGCAGCAAATTTCGAATACTCCACATTATTTCCTTATCTATCACTCTATTTTCAAATAAAAAAAAATGTTTGTCAATGCCAGATTTTTAGTTTAGGAAAATAAAATTTCAATTTGTTAGAAACTTGAAGTTGGTATTCAGTGTGGGAAAACAGAATTTCTTAATAGAAATAGAATTACTAATGCGAGTGAATGAGGTTGGGTTCAAAATGCCTTCGCGATCGTCGTCCATTGCGTCGAGCGCTGTGGCCACTAAACCAATCTCTCCTCTCCTTCTGGAGAGACACCCTTCCCGGAACTACTTTCTGCATTACTTCGGGAGGGCCCAGAACGGCATCCACAAAGGACCAATTCTATTTACCCACGTCTGGGCTCGTCTTCTTATGTCTCTATATGTGCGGCTTCGCTTTGTTGCACTGTGTGGAGGTCTATCTTTTTTTTCGTAGTACGTTTTCGATGTATCTCGCGTTCCAGCAGTCCTCACGTTCGAGCATTTTGCTGATTTAACTTTAAAAAAGGCATAGAAGGCACACGCCATAATATGCGGTGAATCAGACACATGAACTGACTTTGGAAGGTGGTTACTTGTCAACAAGCTTTTGCTAAACTACCCTTGATCCTGGCCAAAATTTCTTTCTTAAGAAAACAACATAATATCGCCGGCGCGTCAGGGTGTTTAATTTTGTGTAGAAGGGTTTCGATCGGATAACTCGCTGTTCTCGTGTTTGCTCCGACATAAACTCTTTTTTGGGCATAATGTAGGCATACAGGAGACCTTCAAGGGCAACTCGACGAATAAGACCGACCTTCAGAAACATTAAGCTCCCTCACAAGGGCCCTCAATGATTTTTAATGGTCCTCGTTAATGTTCGCTTTCACTTTTTAAATAAATTGTGCAGATGAGACAGTGTCATGGGCGCACTTAAGAAAATTAGGGATTTCTAAATCAGTGTGATTTACGTATATAGCGACGATAATTGCATGTCTCTTTATTTCTTGAGTTAAGCTGTAGTCCTACATCTCTTATCTGAAGAAGATCAAAAAGAAAAATGCTGGTATCAGGAAGTTATAGGCACATGTATGCATGTCCTCAACTGCCGTATGCACCCTGTATATATTTGTAAGTATATACATGAGAGAGATGAACTTATACCCCTGTTCGTGCGCTGATTTATCGGCACCCAATACAATGCCCTTAAACACATGAAAAGTATTAAATATACAATGGTGTGCAAAATTAATCATCAATTTTTTTGGAATTTTTTACTAAATAAAAAAAATTGTTTTGAGTGATGGAAATCTTTATTTTGACCATTACGCGCTCTATTGCTTGTCTTCTCCTTTTATGTGTGATGTGCGTCTTGTTGTTGTTCCACAAATGGCGAGACTTAAGGTTTTAAGCCGACTCCGAAGGACAAATATTTTTTCATGAGAAGTTTCTTCATGGCACAAATACACTCGTAGGCTTGCCATTGTCTGCCGAGCGGCGACCGGTACTAGAAAAAAAACTTTTTCTATCAGTTGACGTTCTATCATTTGGGTCTCGAACCCGCGCACTTCCGAACGGTAGTCACGCACCAACCTATTCGGCTCCAGCGGCCGAAATCTTCCGATAGGGTGATTAATTTTATGCCACCTTTTATATTATATAATTAAATCACAAAATAAATCCATTTTACGCATTTAGGTATTTATTTTCGTTTTTTTTTTATATTTGATATTTATTTCCTCCTATTGCAATGATATTTATACATGACTCCTTTTAAAATAAAACTCTCATAACTATATGTTACAACATAGACCTAATTACGTACAATGAAAAAGCATTTATTGATTCATAATCTAGCACCTGCGGAAGTCCAATGGTGAGCAAGCTGGAATCACTTTCTTATACAATACATACTAACGCAATTGCTTGCTGACGTCATACACAGTTGCACATTGCACACCACTGAGTACTAATTGCAGTTTTTGTAAACATTTGCACAAAAAGTCGATTGTTTTTTATTAACAAAAACAATAATGGAAAAAATTAGGTTTGTAAAACTTTTAGAAAATTTTGATCTTTCATTCGGTAGTGATTTCACATAAAAAGAAAAAATAAGTGCAAAAGTGAAATGCTGTAAATTTATAACGTTTGGCAGAATGTGGAAACTCGATATCAAAACTTCGCATATCTATTCGTTTGTAGACGGTATGTACGAATGTGGATAGGTGTCGTGGCGAAATGTTTGAGTATTGCAGATTATGACAACGATATTGCTATTATTGTTGGTGTTAATTGCTGATATTCTAATGCTTCTTCCCTATCGTTTTTAGTTTTGGTTATATAACTATCCATTTAACTATACGTTAATATTATTTAGTATGTCTAGCCAATTAAACATTTGAACTCCGTTCACAAGTTGATGCATACAGATGTAAATTTGTATGTAATAACAGTGCACCCACGCACTTAAACGCCCCCGAATCGCTTAAACCGCAGACTTTCCACTCTTCTTGCCGCCATGTCGTTGTGGTGGTGCATTGTAGGACTTTTCTGAGCCGGAACTGATGTGGCCTGTAGGGAAAGTGAATGAAGAATAGAAATAGAAAAATTAGTTACTTAGGCTATATGGCCATATTTAAATATATACTAAAATCTGATTCATACTTTCGTGCTTATAAATTAGTTTTGCATAGAATTTAATGTCACACACCTCTCACGAAATATTCTATTCTTGAGATGTTGATTGAAGAAAATTTGTCTTGTTCGCAAATTGCAATTACATGAAAGTAATAATAATTCTTACTGACTTTTTTAATGACACATATCTACATTTTGCATGCGTGTGATGTCCAAATAGCTTATGACTAAACGTCACCTCATATGATTTTTGTGGGGAAAAAGAAATCCATTATTTTTGCGTAAAACTTTAGCGCATATGGTTTAAAACTGTTTTCTGGTCGATCTTTAGTTCATGAGCGAATCTACGACTACTAACATCCTACTACGGTCAACTTCGATTAATTCTGTGATTTTATCGACATTATCGACATTTTCTTTAACATCAAAAATGCCTGAACGGAATCGAGGAAACCAAAATTGCACGTAATTAGCTGTTACAGTCATTCCCACGACAGTCGGTTCTACGTAACCGGAACGGCCCTGATTTATATCCGGCCAAGGACTGTCACTTCAGCAGCATTCCTCGTATATGCACGGGGAATGTTTAAGCTGCTACTACAACAACAGCAGCGACGACGATGACAGCAACAACAACAACAATAACAATGCCACCTTGTAGTGTTAAAAATTATGCAATTCAACCCAACATCATGTGACGAGACATCATGTGACCAAATATCATGTGACTAAATATCATGTGACTAAATATCACGTGATCGAATATCATGTGATCAAACATCCAAGTAAGAATCAATATGTATGTATATAGATCAAGTAAATGTTTCAAAATTTAGTGAAGAAGAAACAGTGTCTTTAAAATTGTAAGATTACCATGAAGTCATCACTTTCTCACCACAACAGTATTTATATCAAATGAAGTAAATTAGCATCATATGATGTTAAGCACTTCATACATTAGGAAACGATTTGACACACAAACAAAATTCATAACGTGTATATGTTTGGCGGCCGCCGTAGCCGAAAGGGTTGGTACGTGACTACCATTCGGAATTCACAGAGAGAACGTTGGTTCGAATCTCGGTGAAACACCAAAATCAAGAAAAACATTTTTCTAAAAGCGGTTGCCCCTCGGCAGGCAATGGCAAACCTCCGAGTGTATTTCTGCCATGAAAAAGCTCCTCATAAAAATATCTGCCGTTCGTAGTCGGCTTGAAACTGTAGGTCCCTCCATTTGTGGAACAACATCAAGAAGCACGCCACAAATAAGAGGAGATCGGCCAAACACCTAAAAAAGGTATAAGCGCCAATTATATACATATATATATATATGTTTGGTGTATGTGCAGTGCCACATTTTTTTATTCGAGCCTCGTACAAGGTGGCTTAAAACTAATCACGCTATCGGAAGATTTTTAATTTTTGCAAATGTCATCGTAAGTCAATCATATTTATTTAAGACTTATGAACTAGAGAAGCTGGAGTATATAATTGGACAAACAATGGAGCGCGTAATGGTAAAACAAAAAGATTTCCATCACTCAAAATATTTTTCCCCCTTTTTTATTTAATGAAAAAGTTATTGCAAACTAAATTGCATGATTAATTTTGCGCCACCTTGCGCAAATATTTTTTCGAATATCTGTCTTCTTTCATCCATAAACCCATAAAATGATTAATTTTGTGCCACCTTGTTTAAATTTTAATTATAATTTCTGTTCTTTCCCATCCTTACACCTACACACAACAAACACCCCGTGACTTTATAACGGATTACATCGTCATTTCTCTACAACCCCACATTCTTACCTTTATTGAATGTTGACGCTGAATGCTTTTTGCCGGCATTGCTATTGGAGGACGCATTCAACGGTGACGAGGCACTTGGCTGTGGTGAATAGTCTCGATAGGTCGTGCGTGCACCCTGTGTACCACGAATTTTAAGTTTTCTCGGTGATTGTTCGAAATCGGTTTCGGTATCGTATGTCGAAATGAGATCGCGTTCAGATGTATAATTGTAACGACTATCTGTAGGTGATTGTGAGCGATAGGCGCGCGGTGGTGGTGAATATGAATCATCACGATGCCAACTACCATTGATATCGCTACCACGACGTCGCCGCCGTTGTCGCATACGCTCATCCTCCTCTTCATCTTCCAAATCCTCATCCTCATCGTCGTCATCCACATAGTCCTCCTCGTCTTCATCATCATCATAATCATCATAAGCAGAACGGTTTGGCGAATAACGACCACCACGTCGTGGTGGTAAATGTCCACTACCACCACTGCCGCCGCTGCCAGCGCCTGGCGGTGGCGACATCAAACGTCCCAATGGCGGTGGACGCATTTCACCAGGTGGCACAAATGGTGGTGGCATACCCATAAATGGAGGTGGTGGTCCCATGAATGGTGGTGGCAGGAATGGCGGCGGCGGTAGCCGACCTAACAACGGTGAACCGGGCGATTCCATGTGAATGGGAGAGGGCGCATTATTCAATTCGGTACCGGGCAATTTTTCAACTGAAACAGAAGAGAATTTTAAAGGTTTACCACAAAATGTGATAATGAAACATGTCAGAGCTTACAGTTGGGTTCGCCTATTGCGACGCCACCAACACCCGCCAACGATGTGAGCTTACGACGCAGTGCTGTGGCTTCGGCGCGAGCTTCCTCATAACGACGCTCTGATTGTCGGGCCGCCAACCATGTTTCATGTGCTCGATTTTCCAATGTACCAGTTTGCGCCTTGTGTGCAGCCAGTTGGGCTTCAATCTCAGCGCGAAGAGCATCATTTTGTGATCTGGAGTTTAATAGGCACATTAATGAATATTCAATTAAAAAATAAATTTTTCAATTGAAAGTTTTTAACAACATTTACGTACTTCAGTGCTTGAATTTCTTCTTGCATTGTAGTGAGACGATCCACAGTGCTGGTGGTTTCTCCTTGCTGTTTCAACCACATGGCTTCCTTCAGACTTAATTCTCTGTAATAGCAAAAAGAAAATGAAAATATGTTGCATATGAAAATAAATGTTTACCCACTTTTGCAGCTGAGTTTCCTTCTCTTTGAAGTAGTTGGACAGCACTTCCAAGCGTGTTTGCGCTTCGAGCTTATCCTTCTCTGATTGATGGAAATCGTGCTTCAATTTCTCATTTTCACCGCTGGCTATCTGCAATTGTTCATCGGCTAATTTTTTGCTATCCTGTTTAAAAAGATATAAGAATCTAAATTTCATTTTTGTATTAATTAATTTTTGTTTTAACCAGTACCGTTTCTGTATCCAATCGCTCCTTTAGTGTGGCGTATCTTTTTTGGATATCTAACAATTCGGCGCGCAAATTAGCCGCATCAATAACCTTATTGATATTCACATTGGGATCTCTGCGCACAGTGCGCAGGCACTCCTCCAAAGCCTTGGTAAACAAAACCGAAAAATTAGTATACATTTTTTTTAAACTCTTGCGAATATCTACAAAGCTTCCAGCATTATGTGAATGAATTATGAGAATGTGAATTTTTGAATTTTCCAAACGGTTCACTGTACCTCCACTTTCGCCAAGCTGGTCTGATATCTTGTATGTTCCGCCTCAAACTTAGTGCTCAAGTCCACCAATTCGCTTTGCAACCGTTTTATCTCGAAGTTTTTGCCTTCTAGTGCCTTGGTTATGTCCAATTCAAACTCTCGCTTCACCTCCTCTACGCGCGTTTGTAAATTACCCTTTTCCGCCTCGAGCTCGTCGTTATCTTGTTGCAGCGATGCAATCTCACCACTAAGTCGCGCATTCTGCTCGGCAATCATAAGCTGCAGTTCGCTATTCTCTCGACTTTTCTCGGCCAAATTAGCGTTTATATCCAGAATGGTTTCTAAACAATAGCGAGACTATAAATAAAGCAAATACTGGTTTAAATAAATAAAATGCATTACTTTGTTGCTCATTTAGCTGCTTTTGCAATTCTTCGACGCTGCTTATAATGGACTCATCACCAGTCTGATTACTCAACAACTCCGAAACAATTTTATTTAGCTCCAGACCAGCCTCGGCAGCATTTTCCAGTTCCTGTATGAAAAAAATTGTTTTTAAATTTTCATACTTAAGCACTCAGAATTGATATTACTAAGATAACATACTTTCTCTAGGCTTGCCACATGCTCTTGCAGCTGACGTTTTTCCAACAGTTCCTCCTCCAACTCCTTCTTCAGCGCTATTACCATATCGTTTGAACCAAAAGAATTATCTTCGATACTTGACAGTTTGTTGCGTGTACCCATCAAATCCTCTTTCAGTATAGCGTTTTCTTTGTGTGTAGCCAACAAACTGCGCTCCAACGCATTCAACTTTGCTAGCAATTCTCCTTCACGGCTGCTGTTACAGAAACAGTAATACACGAACAAAAAGAATAGACACGTAACGGCCACTGTCCCCAAGCAGGCCAACAATTCACTCATTTCAAGCATTTTATTGCCAGCCACGGTCAGTAGCATGTCTATGGACATATTATTCAGATCCAGCTGGCAGCCAGCTATAGAAGACGACGCGCCCGCCGCATTATTCAAATCCCGAATTGCACAGGGTGGGCAGTTGTTTGGTGTAAGTTGTTCACAATATCCGTCATCTTCATTGAAGTAGTACATTTTTCAATAAAAAGTTCAATTCATAATGAATAAAAGCTTTAGTGCAATTTTCAAAACTTACCACCATCCTTTGCCTTTTTACCGCTAGCAACGCGTTCGGGGAATAAAATACGTTGCAGTTGTTCGTCTTCGACGATCGTATCTTCTTTTTTACCATTCGACAAGAAACTGTTGACAGTGCCCAGTATAGTGGCAAACAGCCCTTGATCTTTCTCCCTTGTTTCCATGTCCACTACATTATCCGCTACAGGCGCCGTTGGTGTAGATTCGGTAATTGATGGGATATGCGTTGCGGCAGGCGTTGTTTCCTCTGGCGATCCAACGTTCACATCGTTGTTATTTTGACTATCTTCAACAAACGGCGCAGGCGTTGGAGCTTCATATTGGTCAGATTGCACTTCTTCGTTAGCTGAACTTTGTATCGTTTCTTGTGAATAGTCAGCAGGTTGTGGTGGATTCAACACCTGCTCATTAGCTGGCTCGGGTTGATATACAGTGTGAAGTAATTCGTTACTATCCGAGTGTTGAAAATGGCGTCGTCTCGTCATTCAGCTCAGTCTCTTTCGTTAATTCATGTGATGGTTCAGAAGCATCATGTTGGTGTGTGTGATGATGAGGTTGTTGCAAATCTGCATATTGTTGCTGGTATTGTTGATTATGCTCGTGTTGCTGTTGATGCTGATGTTGGTGTTGGAGTTCATTTTGTGTTGGGGTTTGGAATAATGGTAAAGTAGGCACGTATTGTTCACTATTTGATGCATTTAAATCATGTTTTTCTTCGGAAATGGTCTCAGAAACTACCGGCGCTGCTGGATAATGCGTTGTAACGTCAAGAGACGCCTTATTTTCTGATAACTCTTGCGCTTGTTCAACTTCTGATGATGTATTAGGAACTGGTGACTTTTCACCATACTCTGTAGGAACTGTTTGTAGAACTTCTTCACTTTTAGCAGATGAATTCACATTTGAGACACTAATTTCCGGTACTTCAGGTGAACCCGAAACTTGCGGTTCAGGTGTCTGTGTATGCGGAAAAAGCATTGTTGGTAAAGTTGTTGTATCATATGTCTCTTCGCGCGGATCAACGTGATGCTGGTAACCAGATTCGGTAACTGACGGCTCCGTTGTGGCCTCAACATTGGCTTCTTTGCCCTTGGTTGAAGTTTCATCGTTCGTCGGCTGCGTCAAGGGTTCAACTTCAATTTTACTTGGTTCGGTTTCGCCTTTTTCTGGTTCGTCATGTGTTGCATCACTTTTCTCTTCCTCAATTGGCGGTGTGACACTCGTTGTTTTCATTTCGGTACCACCTTCGGCTATGGATTGTAAATTCGACTTTTCTGCAGTGTCCTGCGCCATATCTGCAGCTAATGGTTGAATGTTGTTCTCACTGTCTGAAGCTGTATTCGGCAGACTAGGGCTTTCAGTTTCTAATTCTATTTTAAGTATTGATTGTACTTCAACATTTTCGGAACTATTAACTAAAGGCTCTGTGGCAGCTGACGAGTTTGAAACTTGAAGTTCTTCTAATTTGGGGGGCTCTTCTTTATCTTGAACTTTGGTATTTTCCACGCTATTATTCTTGGTGATGTTATTCTCTCCCTCTTTATTTTCGTCTTCTTCATCGTCATCGTCATAATCATCTTCTTCGTATTCGTCTTCTTCGTCATCAGTATTACCATTTTCAGCAGACTTCTTGTCTAAAGCATTGGACTGCAATTCCTTATGCTCTTCCATTTGTGGAATAACTTGTTGTGATTCGGCTGCCTCTTCCCTTTTATTTAATATAATTGTATCACCTGTAACGTCTCCACTATCTTTTTTGTCACCCACAGATTCTTTAACTATAAAATTTAAATCTTTCTCCGCTTGCGTGTCAAAAACATTTCGCTGTGATACAACTGCATCCATTATATTGTTTGATGTTTTAGTGTCTTTTTCTAGTGCTACTGTTTCTTTATCTTCCTGCAAAGGTTCCTTCAATGTATCAGGATTAATTTCTGGCTTTTCACTTGCTTCGTGCAGCATTGGAATTGCTGTACCATCAATCATTTCAACTTTGGGCTGCACTCGCGTTGCCTGCGCTGGTACGTCTTTACCTGCGCTAACAGCTGAATTAGTAACTGGTACTTTTTCGGCATCCAATGGTTGTTCCAATGGTGATGTGGTAGTTAGATCCACCTCTTCTTTCGTCGCAGCTAAATTTTCCGAAGGTTTGAGTGCTGCAGCTTGTGGTGTTGTTGCGGTCGATGATACTTTTTTGTCACCAGGTAGTACAACTGGCACAATATGTGTTAAATCACTATCTTTCACGAATATCTTATTTTCTAATATTAAATTTTTTGGTGCGTAACCTTCACGTCCATTCACCTCAATACCCCATACACTCGGATCTTTACCAGCGCTCTTGGATTTTACACGTATATTTGCGTTAGGTTCGAAAGACACCATTCCTGCCGCACCCGCCGGATATCTAATTTTCGCCTTAGCCAGCGATATTGTCTCTACACAAAGAAACGAGAAGTATACAAAAACAATATTAAAAATAAAATAACACCTTTCTTACTATGGCATTCGGGATCTGCACAAAGTCTGAAATCAGAAAGTCCCTCTGCAATCCAAGATGTAGGCAGGAATACGCAGCAAACGCCCAGAAACACGAGCACAGAGTTCATTGTCGTGTATTTCAGTCTGCCAAACATCTTGCATTGTTTGCTCGCGTGTTTTTGCTTTCTAAAAATATTGAATAGCCCTTTAATACACTTTTTCTCGTTTCACTTAACTAATAGCTTGCAAACAAATTTATTACTACTTTCTTCTATAAAATCGACAGAATTTGAAAGAAAAATAGGTGAAAATTCGCTACAATCGTTGTTCGCCACATCATCTGTAATCGTTTTGTCAGATTTGTCTATTCGTTTAGAGGGTTGCCATAACCCAAAAAAACAAGAAGATACACTTAACAAGCGATAAGTTTGAAATCAGCTTGTTTATAACACAATATTTTTAAGCATTAAACGATTCAGGAAACCATTATTGAACTTAATGTGCAGATTTGTAATTTCATTCACCCTAGACATTGTGTTAAATACCCTGGCAGCATTACTTGAGACTTAGCTAGACAAATTTCATTCAAATCGGCTTTCAATATACAAACATTCACTGTTCTAGTACATTGACTATTTTATATACATTTTTTCTTTCAATACAAATCTTTAGTGCAACTTAAACAGCTGAGCAAAACTTTGGCATGTGACTCTTACTTACAGTCAAGGCAAATTTTAGTTGCTTCCTCGACGACGGCGTCTTGATTATGAAATTGCCTTTGCAATTGCATGTAGCCTACGTAATTTTTTAAAAGTGCACCGCAACCGTACGTATCGATATATCGCCATATACTGATTTCATGTGAATCTCATGAAAAAATTGAAATAATCAATATACCTCCTTGCAATGCTTCAACTTGCTTTTAAGTTAAACACATAGTTCTTCTACTTTCACAGTATTCCAACCCGGTCGATCTTAAGGTTTTGCTCCATAGTTATGTATTCCCAAATTCTTGAGATAGTATTCCCCTCCATCTATGCATTGGTTTCTCAGACCCTTACGCCAAGTAGCTTTCAGTAATGGCTTTCTTCATGGCACAGGCAGCTGGTATACGGATAACATGACCTAGTCATCGTATTAACAAAGCGCACAGTTGTTCTGAGTGAGATCCATTAGTTCGGAGTTGTACCGGAGTCTATAGGCACCACCATCCAATCTTATTGGGCCAAAAATCTTTTTTAAAAATTTTCTTTCCATGCTGGCAATCAACTCGTAGTCTGCAACTTTAAGATTCCATGCCTCACATCCATACGTTAAGATTGGTTAGATAAAGACATAGTTAGCTTTGTAGCTTTAGACAAGAGCCGGGAATTGACCAAGTTGAGGGAGGCATAATATGTTTTGTTGGCGGTATTGATACGATCCCTGACTGCAGAAGTACAATCACCGCTACATGTGAACATAACTCCCAAATACTTAAAATCCTGTAGTGCTTCAAAAGTAAAAGTTCCCACAAACAAATTTTGAACCTGTTTAGGCCGCCTGGACTTCAGCAAATATTTGATTTTGCTCTAGTTTACAAACAGACCAATGCCGCTTGCGATTTTGTTAATTTTTAAAAAGATTTCTTTTAAATCGTTCGTATTCCTCGAGAGAATAGAGATGTCAACTGCGTAAGCACATTGTAATGTAAGAATATTTATTGAAGTTAAATATGTTTATTTTTTGATCGTTCCAAGCTAGGCATCCAGCTTGGCGAACGATTATTTTCTTTATTGTGTCTTACATACTAAGTACAAGAGTTTTTATAGTAATTTTTATCAATGCAAGCCAACAACAACTTTTCGGTGTTTACTTGTGTAATATGATTCTAGCATTCACGCGCCGCGCATATAATAATTACGTTAGCTATATTTGCGTTTACTTTCAAGAGTAATGAACCTTTTAAGAAATATGATACTTTATTTAAACGGCACAGCACAGTGAATGCATAAGTGGACAATAAAATAAAAGCCAAAACAAAATGTTTTTATGAATATTAATGTTAAGGCATATCCGACTTATAATCATACTACACCTCCATTCTTCGGAAGAATGCTCATACAACTTTTTTTGTATGAACATTCTTTTACATTGAATTGTTAAAATAAAAATGTACATAAGAGTAATCTTAATTTTATTTATATGTATATATTGTATTAATTTTCTAAGTTTAGACCGGTCTTTAAAACTACTTATTGTTGATAAATCTTAAGCCTATTTTTGTGAACTATTTGTTCTTTTAAAGATAACTTATCGACTATAGTAACATTATTTTTATTATCTATTGCTTTAATGGTATAAGGCCCACAATATTGGGGTTCCAGTTTATGGGCCACTTCATTTCTAAGTAAAACTAAATTGCCTATGCTAAAATTGTGATCTAAACTATTTTTATCATAAAATGTTTTTTGCTTAATTTTAGCTATGTCTATCATATTGCGAGCTCTTTTATGTGCTACTTCTAGCCTAAATCTTACTTCTCTAGCGTAGTTATCTATGTTATATAATGGAGTAATTTGGTCTACATTTTTGAACTGCTGAAACA
>JAYXIM010002791.1:0-14132 GCA_037575425.1 Anastrepha fraterculus
GAGCCTGGCATCAAGGTAAATGCGAAATATTATCGGGAAAGTATTCTGGAGGTTGCTTTGAAGCCGTGGACAGACAAAAATTTCGATCGCAGACTATGGACGTTTCAACAGGACTCGGCACCGTTTCACAAAGCTCAAGTGAACAAATAAAGGCTAAAAAACAGCGTTGTGAACTTCAGAACGTCCACATAATGGCTTTCAAATTCACCAGATGAGAATCCGATGGATTCTTTTCCTTGGGCCATTTTGGAGAGCAAGGTCCGGATTAAAAGATTCATCAG
This sequence comes from Anastrepha fraterculus, assembly GCA_037575425.1. Lineage (NCBI taxonomy): Eukaryota > Metazoa > Arthropoda > Insecta > Diptera > Tephritidae > Anastrepha > Anastrepha fraterculus. Next base: position 282 of record JAYXIM010002791.1, read on the forward strand.
CCTATTGAGATAATAAATTTTTGAAAAACCTAAAATAATTTCTGTGTTTGGTTTAAATGTTGTTTAATTATTTTATAAAAAACTAGCATTCCCCAGTGGGCTTCGCACCACCATACATAAAATGTTTTTTTATATTGAATCGTCTGGCGTGCTCCCCAATTGGTGTTTTATCGGCTTTTATTAATATTTTGTGGTCTTCGGTGGGCATCAGATCGAGTGCCACTTTGAACAATTTCACCAATTCATTGTGTTGATGGAACATTGTTTGCAATTCATTCACGCATTACCCAGTGGGCTTCGCACCACCATACATAAAATGTTTTTTTTATATCGCAAGAAATTTTTCATATTAAGTTTACTTTATAGAACTCGTAAAATGTTTAAACAGTTGAATTAGTTGATTTTTTTCATTCAACATACTTTCTACAGATGTCACAATAGCCTTTTCTGTACTTTTTTAAAATTTGATTGTGGTGGTCACCTATATACAGGTAAGGTGAAAGAGCCGATAAAAACTTGTAATTAAACTTTGATTCTTTAATTTCCATTTCAATTTTTTACGCTAAATAAATTATGCTAAAATAAATAAAGTTCAAAATGTTTTTCCAGTTCCTTGAATGCTCCAGTTTTTATTATATTTTCGCCCAAAATTAATATTAACACTTACAACCACAACAGTACAACAGAAGCGCTCATAAGCGGCTGTGTATTTGTTATTGTTTTTCCCATACAGGCATTTCGTATGAGAGGAAACCATTACTCACATAAAATATCATAACTCAGGAACGGTTGCACCGATTTCAATCAAACTTCACACAAACCACCTCCTCAAAGATAGAAAAGAACTCTAAAATTTTTGTGTCAATGGGTTCGGCGGTTCTTGAGTTATAAGATTACCAAGGAAATGTAATATATAACGACAACTTGAAATAACTCAGGATCAGCAGTGTGGTTAGGAATTTCAGCTGATATAAGGCTATCGATTTGATCCGGAGTTATTTTATGTACCAGCCAAATTAGTATATGTGCGTGCGGCAATCCCCTTTTCTGCCATTCGATGGAGTACATATGGCATCGCACCTCCCCAAATACATATAATTTCACAATTAAATCCATAAGTGCTTTACATTTTTGCCAAAATGTATACTCATGTGGTTCAAACACATCCTAGTGTTATCCAGGTCCACGTTTTGATCTATATCTCGAGACCCTAGTTACGGAGGGGCATTAAAAATACTCTATACTATAGCAATCATCAACAGCTCCCTTTTGCTACCCATATTGTACGAACACATCCTTAAGTTATCGGGGTCCACATTTTGGGCGATATCTCGAGACCCTAGTCACGGAGCGGCATCAAAAATACTCTATACTATAGAATCATCAGCAGCTTCCATTTGCTACCCATATTGTACAAACACATCCTAGGGTTACCCAGGTACACGTTTTGGATTATATCTCGAGACCCTATTCACGGAACGGTATGAAAAATACTCTATACTATAGAAATCATCAACAGCTTCCATTTGCTACCCATATTGTACAAACACGTCCTAGGGTTATCCGGGTTCACGTTTTGGCCTATTTCTCGAGACCCTGTTATCCGATTCTTAAAATTTTAAGCCACAAACCATCTACTGAATAGTCCAAACAAAGCCTAAAAATTTGGTTTGGATAGGTGAGCTCGTTCTTGAGTTATAAGATTACCAAGGAAATGTAACTTCTTTTTATATATATAGATATATATAACAAATATTTAATTAAAAATAATTATTTTAAAAAATATTTTAATTATTTTATAAATTTTTGAAAATAGGCGAGTGAAACGGTAAGTTCGGAGCGTTACCGAAATCCGTCAAATGGCACTGCTTTGCCAGTAGTGGTTTTGTATTGTATTAAAGAACTGTTGCATACTTTTAGGCACTCATTAATTGCTTTTTGCGTCGATAATAAAGTGTATCTACGATATTTTCAATAACTTTCTAAAACCAGGGAATGTTAATGCAGGGAAAGTTAACGAAATGAGAAGGCGCAAAATTGAATAGCAGTTTTTCGAGTTGCAAATTGAAGATTCTGCTATCAAGGCAGTGTCGCCTATTCATGTTGCTGGTTTGCTAACGACTGAACGATGGAGAGTAAGAATACGTGTCATCAATTGATGTATGGGATGGACAGCACTGCTCTATAGCAAACTACCCACGCCGTGCATCAGCCGTTCAGTAAGTGTGAAGCGAGGTTAGGATATTGCGTTGACCTGTGATTCGCACTGAACGAAGCGATATTCTTAATAGTTTTAAACAATATCGCTAAATCGAAGGAATATACGTATTACGGCTATTGATGCGCAAATGTATATATCTCCCACTTTAGCTATCATAAGCTGATTATTAGTATATTAGGAAATAACCATTGTGAGAGTGATCCTGAAAATTTTGCGATGTCATGTGAATAATTTGTGAATACAATCGATGTATATACTAGAAATGTGTTGAAAAGGTGCCTATGATTCCATTGTAATTATAACTATATTTTATCAATGTATAATAAAAAATGTATGAGTAATATTTACGCTTTTCGGAAAAAATAATATGAAAACCTGAATTTAACACGAGAGAGGGAGGAGAGATCTAAACCGGGGCTCCCATGCATGGAACAACCTACTTAGAAGTTCACTTCTACCATGCGTGAATCTGACAGACCCTAGTTTTCTTATAATTTTTACTCTTGATACTTTCGCCAAAAATTGTTTTATAAATTTGCTACTTTGTGTTATGTACTATAAAAAAGTCTTATTCCAGAGTATTGCTTAAATAGATAAAGTCGTACAATATCAATCGTGAAAGTGTAATTGTTGTCGATAATGCATCTTCTTATCCTTTATTGAATCAAAGAAATTTCCTCGTTTTGCACTCAGATCTTTGAACTTCGCTGTGACTTTTTCTTTGGGGCCACGTGAAATAGAAAGTCTACGCCAACAGCCCAGGGTGGATTCAAGACCTCAAAGATGGAATTCGTGAGGCTATCGAGGACATAGGGCAGCCACTTTGCAATTCGGTTATGGAAAATTTCATGAAAAGGATATTGTCCTGCAAGCGTGGTCGTGGTGGTCATATGCCTAATGTTATTTTTTACTATTAACGGCATACCTTCCTCTTTATAATGAAATAAACATCTGCTCATTTATATTAAAAAATAGCATTTTTCTTTGAATATCAAAATAACACCTCTTATAGGAAAACCCTTTAGAAGACGTATTCTTTTACTCTGCTTTGTTTTCAATATTACGAATGGGTCAGTTGACTCATCTTTTCGAAGGTTTGCCATGGTCTGCCGAGGAGCAACCGCTATTAGAAAGATGATTTTTTTTAATTTTGGTGAAAAACAAAGTTTGACATATTTTGCCATAAACGCATTTAGAATTTAATTTTTTTATGTGTGCGCAAAATGTTTATTAAAGTGTGAACATTTTCGTGGGACTATTTTGCACACTTTTTATGGGGATTAACAAGACAAGAATGTAACGATGAACTAAAATTATTATACTACGAGCAAGCACCATCCTATTCGCTCACCCACGAATTCTGGCAAGGTTGCCCAAAAACAGTTGCTGTGTCAGAAAATAACGATGCAGTGAGCAATATGATTGAGTAAGATGCTCATGTCACATAGCATAGGATTGAGGCATCCTTGGGCTACAGTATGGTGAACATGAATTAAACACTCTGTGCTAAAAAAGCACTTTTGGAATAGACCTCACAGAATTTAAAAAATGCTCTAAAATCGAACTCAAAAGTTTATTGAATTATATATTAAGCAACTGTGCATAAAATCCCTTGGTTGTTAGTTTACTAGTATATGGGCTTACTTTTGTGATTGAAACACATAAATAAATATAATTGAATAAGTAACTCAATAAATAAATGAATCACTAAGCAAGCAAACCAATAATTCAGCGTATTATTATTTTTTTCTCCTTTTCTTAAATAAGTCGCGTGGTTAATTTGTGTAGTAAATATACAGCTTGTCCAGTTTATTATGAATGTTTGTATATATATTTACTAAAACGACGCAAAAGAACTCCAATTCAACTTAAATCATGTCACCTTATTTTAGGAATTGCCATTCTCATGATTCATTTTTCTTTTTGCTTTACTTTTATATTCCTCTCCTGCATCTTTCTCCGTAAAGCTTTCGAGTAATGAGTCAACCAGCTGGTCCATGTACAAGTGTCGAAAACACTTGCTAATGACTAATTTCCACATTTATAACAACAACTACATCGGACCACATGTTCTCCTACACTAACCTAACACTATTCCTTTCCGTTTTTCTTAACCCTAAAGTTACGTTGCGGCCAATTTGAGATAGCTGTCACTTCAAAGGGTGTTGTATTGAATGTGCTTCCTCTTGTTGCCCCTTGAAGTGTTTAGAGGAGGTACAAAAAAAAGGAGTGACAATTATCTCCACCTGTTGCTCTATCACTTAAGCGAGAGTTCCAGCTTCACGCTTCTTTACCTATAAAAACTTAAAAGCTTAGTGCGCTTTTTTAAAGTACAGAAAATACTTAATATTCTACGAGTCTCATTGTCGCCCTAAGAAACGGACCGAAAATTTACGTAACGAATTTCCTTCAAGCTAATGTAATGAACGATGTTAAGCTCAGTAATGAACGATACATCTCAACGTCATAATATCGGATGGTTTTTAGCTGCATAAGAACTATAGATGACGATAACGACTGCTAAGAATGGCAAACTGTGTTGAGATTTTTGTTCAGTAAGGTTTGGAGGGTTAGAATAAATCATTTCCCGCTAGAACCACGCTTTCGTATTGTAGAAATTTGCTTTAACACAATAGGTCAGTTCATGAAATTTATAAAACACTGGCGGGATCATCGGTCCTTCTTCCTTTCGAAATGAGGAAGGAACTGCAAGACGGAATTTTTGTTTCAAAAGTTAAAATCTGACTGAAAAACAATTCAGCTCTACCACAGGTGAAAAGATGCTGCCGGTACTGTTACTGAGCCACTGTTCAATTGTAAGAATCAATCGAAATCAAAAAAGTACATCGATCGCCAGCAGACAGCATCACTCAGCAATTTAATAGCAGTTCTCAATTATGTAAGGTAAAATCCAATGCTATGCAAAAATAAATACATAGTTTTCCGGACTAACTTTTACAATATAAATAAATTATTTTGCATAATGAAACTTTTCTGCATTGTTTAATTATTAAATGTTGCATACGCAGGCTTCGGTCTCGCTCTAATTTTATCACCTGGCTCTAAAAAAAAAAAAAAAACTATATATTTTTTTCCACATTTCTTCAAACAAGGAAATTGTGAGACAGTAGTGCAAGATTTTTTAATTTATCGCTGTTCTGAATTTTGTATTAGCGAAAACATATCGCGAAGCTCCAGACGACATTCAATAGCGGCCGTTCCAAAAGCTTGGAGATCTACAGGCGACATATGCTTCATGAGTCACACATTTTTTTGGTATTTGAAAAATTAATGGTAAACCCAGAAACCATAGACCTGAAAGTAAATGTTGCAAAAACTTAATTAATGCGATTTGAATAGTTGTTGTAAACTCTGCTGATACGACGGTTGAGGTACCGCAAGTGACGTATCGAACCGTATAAACAATGTCAGAGCAAGTTTTTATAAACTGAGCAAAATTTGCGCTTCATGAAATATTAGTGGGCGTACTAAACTAAGAATTTTTAAAACGAATGTGAAAACGGTTCTCTTATACGATTGTGAAGCTTGGAAAGTCAATTTTCAATTTCAGAATTTTCTGAGTTATAACGATGGCAATGTTCTAGAATTAACAACGCCGTGACTAAACCTCGGAAATGACACTGGACACACTTTGCAAAAGGAAAATACTCCACTCCAGCGAAACCCCCAAAGTTCATGAAGAAGAAAAGGGCCCAGAAGTATATCTATTCATATAAACGGTACATGCTGAATGTCAACAAATTGGTAGCTGGTTTCATATTCCAGGAACTGCACAAAATCGTGATATAAAGAATGTGTTAGTCTCCGCCCTATGTTGCGGCATTGAGTTGTAAAGTTAAATCAATTTTTTTAGGAGAGGAATTTTCATGTATTCAAACTTTAGACGCGTTTTTCTCAAAACTTTATTTTTCGAATTGGCGTACACTATAACTCGAAAAGTTAATGACCGATCTCCCTGAAATTTTGTACACATCTTTTTTATGATACTACTTTCTATGTACATTTACAAATTTTCGAAATAATAATTTTTTTCGAAGCAAACATAATAGGAAAATTCGCCCCAAAATTCATTTTTATAATTTTTTTTTTTTTTGAAGCATTTTATTTTGCGATTTTTTTTTCATTTTTGTTTAATTCATATAGAAATTATGGCATTAATAAACAAAAAATAGTTTGGTGTTTTGTATTCAGGTCACTGACGCCGATGCTACAATGCCCGCCGGTTGAAAAGCCCCGCTGCGACCTTCCTGGAAGAATTGAGTGTACATCTGCCACTTTAAATGATTAAAGTAAACAAAAATTTTATATTATTTTAATGTATAACAAAACTGTGTGCCAATTTTGAAAAAAATATATTGACTTCTTCATTTTAAATAATTTTAATGAAAATCAGAGGAAATATGGCCGTTTACAGGTATCTGTCCCCTTAAATGATCGCTGAGTTCGGTAGGTAGGAATATTTAATACCTTCCATTTGCTCTCCTTCTCGGTAGTTGCACAAAAATCATTGGATCGATGTGGTGTATACGCAATAATTTCTAACTTATACCTCTCTTCATGATGGTTCCTATTTTCCTTTTTTTATTAAAATTTTTTAATGCCCATAAATAGTATAATGCATTAAAGTGAGAAACCAATCTAGCTTACGCCAGCCTGAATTCAGATCATCTGTGAGATGAAAAGTGGGCATACTTATTATCATTTAAGTGACTACTTCGTTATGGATATGATAGTTCGTACACTACATCAATAAAGAATCAAAATTCTCTTTATCAATGCAAATACACCTCATATTTGAAATGTTTTCATATAAACTCAAATGATAATAAAACCTCCTAACCTAATATTTTATCAGCAGTCCCTCCGACAAATGTTATTTTACGCCAATCAATTAAAAATATTTTTCTACGACGAGTGTTATTTTTGCCGTACTTAAGGGTTAAAGGTTACTAGTTTTTAAGCTGTTTTTTTTCTTACTTTTGTCATGCATAACTTTTTTTCTCCACATGTAAGCAACTTGTCCTTCTCACATAGTGTTTCCACCGCTTATCCTCTTCTGCCGTCATTTTCGATTAAATGGCAAAAGTGGATAATTGATTTATGACCATCAGGCACAAATTGATGTATTTGCTATTTTTGTCCTCTTCTTACTTTTATGTACGACGGTGAGGTAATTTATCAAATTAAGCACCTCTTTTGAAAAGTAACTGTTTTGAGAGTTGTATTTAAGTATGAGAAAAGGTGTTGCACTTTGCAATACTTTCTGATTTTTTTTGTTTTTGTGTAAAGACTAATTTAGTGTATTTATCTGAGCCAGTGCGGTCAATATTAAAGTACACTGGATTAAAATTTGCTTCCAGGAGCTATTCGTGTTTTAAATTCCATAAAGTATGCATGTCAGCGAATAATTTTCAGTCGGAGTTGTCAAATCTTAAAGTATATGACATTTAAAGACGGCTTAAAGCCATGAAAATTGGAGGAGAGTTGCAATACAAATATTTTTCTGTTACAGGTAAATTTTTATATTATTCCATTCAACCGACTTCAAGTATAGGTCATTATGTTGGTATATTATAAACATTTAGTTAAGAAAGAAATACAATTTAAAAGATTTGTATATATATACATATAATTGGGGCGTACACCCCTTTTAGGTGTTTGGCCGAGCTCCTCCTCGTTATTTGTGGTGTGCGTCTTGATGTTGTCCCACAAATGGAGGGACCTACAGTTTCAAGCCGATTCCGAACGGCAGACATTTTTATGAGGAGCTTTTTCATGGCAAAATACACTCGGAGGTTTGCCATTGCCTGCCGAGGGGCGACCGCTATTATGTTGTGTTTTTCTTAATTTTGGTGTTTCACCGAGATTTGAACCTAAGTTCTCTCTGTGAATTCCGAATGTTAATCACGCACCAACCCATTCGGCTACGGCGGCCGCCTCCATTCAATTTAAGTATCATTATTTAGACTTATGCTAAGTTCTTTAGGTATCCCAATCTCCGCATTTTTCTCTACAGGAACAGGTTCTTCACTGAATATACGGATCCAAATCATCAGTAATGTTTTGCCCTAGAAATAAATATTTTCTCTCTCATTTGGGCCTGGATTAGATCCTCCGCGGCTTCAAGTCGGCATTTGTCGCTAGGGATATAAAGGGTGATCAAATTGGAGGTACTTTTCCCAATAGAGTTCTTTGACAGTTCCCTCGTGACTGCATAGCTTTTTTCAGTATCATTCACATTTTATCATGAAAAGATTCACGCCTTAAGAATGTGTACGAATCATGCAAATGTATTACGGAAATCGACCCTCTGTGAAAAGTGATCAGCGAACGCTCAGGCAACCTTTTGGTGTACATAACCCTTCAGCGATGAGGCCCATTTTTGGCTTAATGACTACATCAATAAGCAAAATTTTTCTATTTCGTCTGAAGAGGAAACCAAAGCAGTTCTAAGACCAAAGCCATTACATCCATTGAAAGCAATCGTTTGGCGCGGCCGGTTGGGTCGGAGGAATCATCGGCTTGGGTTGGAGGAATATTTCTTCAAAAACGAGCCCGGCGCCAATGTAACAGTGAATGGCGAACGTTTTGCAACTTTAGTTTCGATATAAGTGAAACATTGGATGTAGTTATGGGAATTACGTTAGAATCATATTAATAGCTTTTTCAAAAATGTTTTTCTTTACTCACGTTTTTCATAACTCTCAGTACTAGCGAAAGTATTTGTATCAATTGTGTAAGTAAAAGGGGTAGCAGCGATCGCCAGAGATTGCCAGTGATGGTTTCAGAAAGTTTAAAGAGTTCATAATAGATGACACCCTTTTGATCACACCAGATGCACAACATAACCTGTGAATCATGAATATTTTTCTCGCTGTCGATGGGCCAGGCTCTTCCACATTTTCGATGCTTAGGGTTATCGCAATAGATCAATTTTTAATCGCCAGTGACGATGCGATGCAGAAAATCTTTTCTTTTCTGCCGCTCAACAAGCATCTGACACGTCACCAAACAACTCCCGATATCCCTCTTCTTCAATTGATGTGGCACCCAGTCATCTGCTTTCTGGATCATTCCCACCCACTTTTTTTTAAAAGGTAATAAAGAATGACTTCCCGCAAATGTTGCTTTTTCGGGATGAACGTAGCCATTTTTAACGCCAGCTAAAAAAGGAACTTTACGCTTCAAACGAATGCCAACTAGTGCGATCGAAACCTTACATATGTACATATATACCTTCAACTCACCAGTACATTACAGGAGCGAACACAAAACTAGTATCAGAAGCGACTCCTCTTTTACAAGGGCTAATAAAATTCATGGATCTCAAACAGTGCATTAGCCACATATTCCCATACAAATGCATGAAAATACATAAGGGTCCAGCCAGGCCCGAGGTGCTGAGCCGAAGGCATAACTTTTTATATCCTTTTCTTCGCCCTGTTTTTTAGAAAGTTATATTCGTCGATAGAAAATTAAATTTTCTGAAGCTATCAAGTCATTAGCGAAAATAGAAATATGTTAAATTCACGTCGAATTCCAAGTCGCCCAGAGAGTCCAACGGAGGGTTAAAGTATGCAGAGCTGACTGTCAGCTTTAATAAAGTAGGAAACACTTAGAAAAACTCATAAATTAAAAAATCTTATTAAGCAGCTTTTGCACTGTGGGAACTTTGGTTGACCAAAAACTGAAAACATTTTAAAAAACATACCCTTAAACTAAATATATAAAATAAATTTAATAAAGGTGTTTTTTTTAGAGATTAGGTTTTCAAGATGAAATAAAACGTATATAATTTAATGTTATGGCCAAGAATTTAGCTTTATTATAAAGATAAGGGTTTGCCATTATGTTTTAAAAATGATTTCGGGCAAGTGGCCGCCGCGGCTGGCTCGAATAAATTCCAGCCGACAGGCCCAATTTTCGACCACTTTTTGCAGCAATTGGGGCCGTATGTCAGCGACAATGCGCCGAATATTCTCTTCCAAGACGTCAATGGTCTCGGGCTTATCTGCGTAGACAAGCGACTTCACATAGCCCCACAAGAAATAGTCCAGCGGTGTTATATCGCACGATATTGGAGGCCACGCCACAGGTCCACGGCGCGAGATAATGCGCTCACCAAAAGTTTCCTTCAATAAATCGATTGTTGCGTTGGCTGTATGGCATGTAGCGCCGTCTTGTTGGAACCAAATGTCGTCCACATCAACATCGTCCAATTCAGGCACGAAAAAGTCATTAATCATGGCTCTATAGCGCTCTCCATTGACTGTAACATTATGGCCGGCTTCATTTTAAAGAAATATGGACCAATGATTCCCTCTGCCCATAGAGCGCACCAAACAGTGACTTTTTGAGGATGTAACGGCGTCTCAGCAATGGCTTGTGGATTATGTTCACTCCAAATGCGACAATTTTGCTTATTGACATACCCATTCAACCAAAAGTGAGCTTCATCGCTGAACAAAATTTTCTTGTGAAAATCGAGATCGGTGGCCATCTCGTTTTGGACCCAAATTTGCACGATTTGCAAACGTTGTTCAGGTGTAAGTCTATTCATTATGAAATGGCAAACCAAATTGAGCATAAATCGAGTGACAGCTGTCAAAAAGACCATCTACGAAAAAAGTAGTGCCAACTTGAAAACCTAACCTCTAAAAAAAACACCCTTTATATAATACTGTATTATGTAGAGGAAGCAAATTTAAAACTCCTGCATCATGCGTTTTTCAAAGTTTAGATTTTTATAACAAAATGTAGTTAAATTTTTCTGAAAACTCGTTTTCTGCAATTATCCACTTTTCGGAGCTCATTCACATCATAATATAAATTGCTTACTACTAAAACTAAATTAAGAAGCTCATATTGAAACTAAAAAGCCTCGTATATGGCTCGGTATTCCTCCTAGTATTTTCTGCATTTTGCATAGCGCAGCAATTTTTTGTTTTTTTTTTTTGGAAAAGTTGCCCAGCTTCCGGAAATTTCGAAAAATTGTTGCAAAGAAATAAAATATAAAACTAATGTTGCAGAAATTTAACAACTTCCTTCATTTACATATTATTACAGCCATTGCAGATTCAAAAACTTAATTCTTCAAATTATTACCTACTTATTTCACTAAAATTCTCTCCACATATTTTTACTTCGAATAACTCATACTTAATATTTATAGCCAGTTGTGTGGAAATGATTTGGGATGGTATTGGACTAAATCTGTTCGAAATAATCCAAAGTTACTCACAATTCATGCATGCACTCCTTTTTAATTAAAAACCAAAAAAATATTACAGTAAAATAAAGCCGTAATTCCTAATACACGGAAATAAATTTGTATGCAGGCTGTCCCCTACACTTAGCATTCCAATAACGATTTTATTATCGTTATAAATATGTTAATATCCTTTTACCTGTTTTATTGCCTTAACTTGGTGACCATTAAAAATGCACAGCGGCATGCCAAGAACAGAGTACAAATAAATAATATAGGTACTAAAAAAGGATTAGGGGCTACTTTCCGGCATTTTTTTCTTTTTGTTTTTTTTTGTTTTCATTGTTAAGTAAAAGGCACTCACTTACTGAGTACTTAAAAGGAGGGAAATGCTTGAATTATTTTACAGCTGAAAACTTCATCTATTTAACTTACCCACTTTCCGTTTGGCCATCCTTGCGTCTTTTATCATCCCACCAATAAAATGTTCAAAGCAATAAATCCGTCACGTTTCACTACAGCAATTTGTAGCCATTTTTAAATTCAAGCCAAACGACGTGATCGAAAATACGTTTAGGTGCATTGGAAATTTCCTCAAAGAGAAAATAAGAAATAATCCAAACATAACAGCCAAAGTAAATAGTGAACGACGAGCGAAAACATGCGTGGAATTGGCAACCTTTTGAAATGTTTGTCATTCTTAAGTTAAGCGAAGGTAATTCTTCAACAAATCGTATGCCTCAAAGCAGCCAAGATGAGCTAAGGCGTCAGCAGTTTTATCAGCTGTTGCTTAACAACCCTGCCACCTGTATGTATGTATTTAATATGTTTGTAGTTACGGTATTGAAGAGTCGGTTGCGAAAATCACCATTTTCCATTTAAAACAAAAATCCAAAGTTGCTTACAACAAATCAAATCTTTTTGAAAAACAAATTTAAGTACGCACGAGTTAAGGATTTAAGTGACAGCTGGTTAAATATGTAAAAACTAACAGTTTAGTGTTGCGCAAAAAAAAAAAAAATATGCAGGGTTATCGAAAAAGTCGTCTTATAAATTAAGAATATTATTATTTATGTAATTTCGGATTAATTTTGTTATATGACATTATGTCTAAAACTTAAGCGCTTTCCAGATATTCGGTTTCAAAGATTACTTAAAAAAATAGTTTTTGTGTAATTGGTGAAGACACACACGAACGATGGCTGATATATCAGCAATCGTGAAATTGAGATGAGAGCGAAGATACTTAAATATTAGTAAGTTAAGCAGAAAGTGACGCATAAAAGATTCGAAGTAATGCCAAGTAGTGCTCTGACTCCTTTGCTAGAATGGGCTCTGAGGCCAACTTCTTTGACCCGAAACCCATTCTGTCACTCCTTTCTGCAGCCACCAAAGCCGCAGTTAGCAAACGTGTTACTCTAATCCTCAAGCGAGCTCGGCAGGCTGAGAGTTGTTCTGTAAGGGCACCTACGAAATTTGAGAGCTGAGGTTTTGTTAACCTCAAGAGATCCCCTGAGCGACTCCAATCCAGTCGTTGGACAAAATATTTCCCGACCTTACAAGTTTGTGTACATGACCAGCGTTCGATAAGTTGAATCGCAGCCCACCTCTCTAGAAGCTGACTGCAGGTCGTCAACGCGATCCCCATGCTCTCGTTTCATAGAGTAACTACCAGTCCCATGTCTAGCCAGCTCATCTGCCTCGTAGTCCTCCGACAATGTCGCTATGACCATGTACCCATATGAGCCTCATATTGATGAATTCGAAAGTGAAAACTCATGGCAGCCATCCATGCTTTCACCGAAGCTTCTCCGGGAGGCCTCTTAGCCTTCCTAACTTCAGACTTACAGATTCCTAAGGAGTGTTTTAAGTGGACAGGAGTCTTCAAGAGCACCATCACAAGCGGAGTCGAAAATCTCCACCATGTATTCCAAAATGTAAATTTATTCCTTAGATAATATTTTTGAGAATTTTCTTGAATAACGAGAGTAATAGGTGCTCATTACCCCACCTTACTTTATTGTTGGTAAGCGTCACCTTTGTTCGAAGGGTAGTCCAAAAAAGTGTGAAAATACAGGTTGGTGGCATTACTTCTTACAACCCTATGATAGGCCTAGTAATCAATTTATGGTTAAATGCTACTTACTTAAAGTGTTAAAATCACTGGAAATAATTTCAAAGTCAAGAAATAGAGAACCGTATATTTTAAGGCTGAGAGATGGATGAAATAAAATTTGCAACATGCAAATTTCTATGTATATGACTAGAAATGATGTGTGTTTTGCTCCGCATTGCGGTAGCGGTGAAAAGTTATGCATTAATAACAGAGATATCACGTTTCGAACGATCTATAAGTTTGGCTGCCTTTTTGAAAGCCTTTTCAAAACCTATGAAGACTTTT
>JAYXIM010002810.1:0-35212 GCA_037575425.1 Anastrepha fraterculus
TTGTAATATTTTGTTGTCGTCGTTTTTTTGTGGGGAACAGACGAACTTCCATTTATGGCATTAAATTATTTGCCATTATTCAAACAAACGCTTAGAAACACTAAAATTTAAATTTTGCCATATATTTACATTTTTGTTATATTTTTTGCTCTATTCCATTTTACCTTACCGCTGACAAAACCGCCGCAACAAATGCAATTTACCTGCATGCCAATTGAGCGCCAATTCAATTGCATCGCAATGCCAGACCAATAAACTGCCAATGAGAGCATTTAGTTGCCAACTACAACAACACCAGCAACAACAATAAGGTAGTAAGCAACAACAAAAGTAGCAGCAGTAAAACCACCGCTAAATCGTTTTCGTAATCACCATTATCTGCACATTTTTGTCAACACCTTTTTTAAATTGTGTTTTTTTTTTAATATTATATGAGAGCACATGGACACACCAATGCAAGTATCCGAGCATACTTAGTGTGTGTATTGGAACTGTTTTTTGGTTTTGCCGACATTTTGGTGTAAATCAGCGATAATTTTATTTGCATTATCGCTTTACAAATGAACATTTTTGTCGGTTTGTGGTAAACGACATTATTTTCCACACAAAACACAAATATAAAAATATGCACAGATTTACAACAAACCAGTAAACAAAATTGTGGAAATCCAAAAGTGCTCGGTCTATATAAGAACTTAATTAGCATTTTCCAGTTCCATTCGTAAAACTGCTGAATTTAATGCAATATTTAAAAACGCATTTTAAGCATTAAGTACGGTGACTGTCTTTTAAATGTTGCGTCCAGTAATAAGAACGCAGTAAAATGATAAAAAATTATCGAAAATCACTTTATTATATTTCGCAATATTCTCCCTTGAAGTCAATACACTTCTGCACTACATTTCGATTGAACCAAGCACTTTTGCCACTCGGAAGTGGATACCTCCAAAACAAGCTGTTTAAAGGCTTCAACAGCTTCTTCAGGCGTTGAAAAATGTTGACCTCGCATTTTATTTTCGACGTCCACATTTTATTTTTATTAATTCGCTCTTTGGATTTCTCAAAAATTTTCTTGTGTGAACCGATCCGTGAGTGCCGTTGGAGCTGTCTTGGTGAAGGATGATTCGCCTTCGGCGTTCGCTTATTCTTCATTTTCTTAAAACTCCTGGCAAGTACATGGCTGTGTACCACTCAGAAATGATTCTGTTAATACGTTCGCTACCAAGCGTCACATATATGAGTCAGCTGGGCTTCCAAGTGGGACCGCCGACACAAATATGTGACACTGGTTTAACTTATGGGGTCCCGGTGGTCTAGAGCTCGAAAATTTAGGGTGAAAAACGATATTTAAATTTTTAGGCTTTTTATTTAATCTCTTTTACATACAAAAATGAAAAAACCTTTTTTTTTAAAGAAAAAAATTAGGGTGCTTTCAGGATTTTTTTACAATAAAAAAAATGAAAAACGATATTTAAATTTTTTAGGCTTTTTATTTAACTTCTTTTGCATACAAAAATGATAAAAAAAAACAATTTTTTTTTTTTTAATTTTAATAATTTTAAAAAGGCGCTGAAGTTGACCCTTCCGAAAATTGGGCCTCGACGGTGTTGTCCATTTGGGTTCTTCAATTTATCTGAAACACAAACACCAAAAAAATTATTAATCAATATGGCTGTGGCTATATCCCGCTACTAGAATAAAAAAAATTTGACAAAATGGCGCGGTTTTGAATTTGCCACTTTAAAAATCGGTTTTTTTTCAGTTTTTTAATCAAAACAATACGAAATAATTGAAATTATAATATGATTCTGGTACGAGCGATAGCCATTGCCGTTGTGAACAACATATTAAAATTTCAGACCATTCGGTTGAATAGTTTTTTTTTTGTTTTCATAACACCACGCCGGAAAAAGTCGTTTCAAGATCAATGAGTTTAAAGTTTGAGATTGATAGGGACGCGTGGACCGCTCACAACCTATGTTAGTTTATAGGGTGTAGAAGCTATAATATAAGGTTGTCAAAAATGTCTTGCGGTATTTTTATTGAATTTTCA
The DNA here is from genome assembly GCA_037575425.1 of Anastrepha fraterculus. Taxonomy (NCBI): domain Eukaryota; kingdom Metazoa; phylum Arthropoda; class Insecta; order Diptera; family Tephritidae; genus Anastrepha; species Anastrepha fraterculus. The sequence continues at coordinate 2,054 of JAYXIM010002810.1, forward strand.
ATTGTTCAAAAAATTGGTTGTAATAATGCGATTTAAGTCAAATATGCGCCGTTTTGTTCGATGACGAGTTCCCAACGAGATGCCAACTTCATAATGCCCCTCTTATAGAAGCTCGCTTCCCTATTGTCAAAAAACTCGGAGAGCCAATTTTTACAGGACTCTCTTGTGGACAACTTCCGACTACCAAGATCGTTCGCCATGGACAGAAATAGGTGGTAATCACTTGGTGCGAGATCCGGACTATACGGTGGATGCAAAAGAACCTCCCATCCGAGCTCCCGGAGCTTCTGGCGCGTCACCAAAGATGTGTGTGGCCTGGCGTTGTCCTGATGGAAGACAATTCGGCTTCTGTTGATCAAAGATGGCCTCTTCTGCATGAGTGCTGCATTCAAGCGGTCCAGTTGTTGCCAGTACAGGTCCGAATTGAGCGTTTGGCCATAGGGGAGCAGCTCATAGTGGATGATTCCCTGCCAATCCCACCAAACACACAGAAGAACCTTCCTGGCCGTCAATCTAGGCTTGGCCACCGTCTGGGCAGCTTCACTGCTTTTCGACCACGACCGTTTGCACTTCACGTTGTCGTAAGTGACTCACTTTTCATCGCCAGTCACCATCCGCTTCAAAAACGAGTCGGTTTTGTTGCGATTCAGAAGCGATTGAAACGTTGAAACCATCGTTGTGCGGTGGAAATGGAAACTGTATCGGGTCCATAAACTGCACAAATTTTATTGGCAGCATGAGATGTATTTTTGCCTTTATCGTAGTAGTACTGTAAAATATGCCGTATTTTCTCTTTATTTTGCTCCATGTTTGCGACGCTATAACTCACGAACGACTAAAAGCAAACAACAATTAATCAAACACGTGTTAGCACGTGAAAAGAGCTTTCCAAAAAGCTCTAGCGTGAACCGATGCGACGAATACAACTAGAACTACGCGCTTGCAAAGACAAGCTAGCGGAAATACCGCAAGACTTTTTTTAGGAATTTTCGCATGAAAACTTCACATTATATTCTTAAGCTTTCGAAATATCGAAAAAACAGAAAACGATTTTGTGAAATTTCTAGATCCCCTTAACACAATTATTACTCCATTCTTCGCCATCTACGAGAGCGGGTTCTACGTTACCGAAATGACCGAATTTTATATCTTAAGTATATCCTATAAATGGTATGCCCATTGTGTGTGCGAGAGTAATAGCAAGAGGGTTCGAGCGAGTCTGCGATTTTTCAAATTTTGTTCTCTCAGCTCTTTCAAATTTCGTCATCAGGCATGGACAATTGAAAATCTTTATATAAATCCAAGTATTTGGCGTACTCTTTGAAGGTAATTTCATAATTCCGCGTTGAAGAAATGTTCTTTCTTAGGGGTACAACGCTTTACCAGTTCTTTTTCCCAAGCAGTTTTGTGCTATCTAAAAAAAAATGTGCACGTGCTTGAAAATGTGGTAATCACTTGGCTCAAGGTCAATATTAAAAAGCGGGTGCAATAGCATCTCCCATTTAAACATTGGTAGCTTCTGACGTGTTCCTAAATATGTCTGCAATCGAACGTTGCCTTAATGAAATACGACATCATTTCCAGTAAAGCTCCGAATGGAGTATTTGGTCTGATGAGAGCAGTTCTTAATGAATGATTTATTTGCCACCAAATACAAAGAAAAATGATATGCCTTCTTAGCTGAAAACCTAGACAAATGCTTGGGTAAGCTCATCGCAGTTTAACCTTCACGCACTTCAATACAGCTCCAGTGCTAAAGATATAGACTTGAAATTTCCAAAAGTTTCTTATGAAGCAGATTGCGTTATTGTTAGTACAATTCGGGTCAATCTTTAATTTCACAAAATTAGGGCAACCTATTTGCCGAACCCTCTCCTATTCTTCTTCTTCTTGATTGGTCCGATACCCGCTTACGCAACTTTGGTCGAGTTTAACAAGGCGCACCTGTCGGTTCGTTCTCATGCTAATGCGGATCCAGTTGGAAACACCAAGTGAAGCCAAGTCCTTCCTCACATCATCCTTTCTAACGCAGAGGAAGCCCTTCTCTTCTAGCTGGTGCCGCATCGAAAACTTTCAGAGCCGGAGCGTTTGTATCCATTCGGATGACATGACCCAACCAAGGTAGTCACTGGATCTTTATTCACTACACTATGTCTATGTCGTAAAGCTCATACAGCTCATCGTTTCATCGCTTGCGATACTCGCCTTTGCCAACGTGCAAAAGACCCAAAATCTTGCGCAGCATGTTTCTTTCAAACATTCCAAGGAACGCCGCATCGGGTGTTGCCATCGTCCAAGCTTCTGCGCCATATGATAGGACGGACATGATGAGAGCCTTATAAAGTGTTACTTTTGTTCGTCGAGAGTCGACTTTACTACTCAGTTGACTACTTAGTCCAAAGTAGTTTGCAAGAGAGATTCTACGTTGGATGTCAAGACAAACGAAGTTCAGCAAAACAACCAACTTTATCAGGATACGGCAGAATCACTCCATACCTTTTTGAACCAAACAAGGTTTTAGACAGGCTGACTTCCTATCGTGCAACTTCTTTAATCTGATGCCGGAAACGTTTTTTCAACCTACACACATAAATCGGTAACTATTGTTTGGTAGGAAATCTTTTACACATACATATCTGTTTACTTGTATGTACGAGTATGTATCCACTTGTTTGACTGCATGTTTATGGGCATTATGCGGCAAACGTGCGCTGAATTGCACCTGCTGCAGTGATTTCAAATTGTCGAAATTGTTCACAGTTTTGTGGCACCACAAACGCCACATTGACAAATCTCTGCGCCATTGTGCAGGAGTAGCGTTGCAACGGCACAGCGGCTTCCCGGCTACACACCGCTAAGCTTTGTAGTGGAACGTAAACTGACGTGCTGAAATTTCGAACGGTACTTATGCTAACGGTCGCTGCAAGCGCGTGACGCTCTTGGATGTAGGGAAAATACATTTTGGTGGCAACCGCACAACAAAATTTACCAGCATCAAGTAGCCGTGATGTGGCGGCGCCGTAGCCCAATGGGTTAGTCCGTGACTACCATCCAGCAGGGCCGGGATTTAAAACCTCAAACGGGATTGGAAAATCAAATTATAGAAACAGATTTCTCATATACCAATCGCTTCTCGGCAGACAATGACGAACATCCGAGTGTATTTGTGCCATGAAAGACTCTCCTCATAAAAAAACCATCTGCCTTTCGAAGGCGGATGTCTCCCCATTTATAGAAGCACATCAGGAACCACACCACTAACAGGAGGAGGAACTCGGCCAAACGCCAAACAAAGAATATGCCCGCCAATTATATGCCCATATACGAGTGTAAGCAGCCGTGTCGCAGTTGTAGCCGTTAAGTAGCTTATTGGCATGGTCGGGAACATTCAACATACACACGTACGTAAATTGCAAACGTGAATATTACAAATTACACAAGCAAGTGATCACTCCACACACAACTAAAAGTCCAATTTATGCGAATAAAGTGTGTAAGTGTGTAAGCTGGCACTGTGAGGGCAAGAAGGTATTGGCGGGTTTCAAAACGTCGTATATTCGTTGCTGAAAGTGGAGGTTTTTATTTTATTTTTTGCCAGCAATGATCAATTGCTATTTAGAATACATACATGAATACACAATTTACAATTTTTTTCCAAGACGTAAAATTTGGTGTATAGTACCTATGTCTTAAACTGTGCCTCTAAAGCCTCTGAAGTCCGCGTATCAGCACTTACGTTTCCGCAGCCAAACGTGTTACATATCGCCTAAAAATATTGCAATCATCCCATCATCCCCGAGCTGTACGAGAGGTGTAAAATTCAACCGGTAGCTGACTTGATAGAGCGAAGAAAGTGGAGGTGGACTTGAAATACGCTTCGCAAAGATGCAAGGGAAATGTGTCACCCGTAAGGTGCTCGCAGGGTTGGTCGCCATAAATGTCATGGAGGAGAAAGAAGTCGAAGGGTCTGGAAAAACGGGGAATGAAATTAAGTTACTAAGGACAGAATAAGATGGAGATGTTTTATCGAGGCAGTATGCTTCAATGGGAGAAACATGAACTAATGATGATGCTGATCTCATATTTAGATATTCATCTATTTCGGCGAGGAAATACTTTCAGCCAATAGTGGGAAAATCCTCTTACTAAATGCTATGGTGGATGGCGCACATCGGTCATGCCACTACCAAATCCAAAAAGATCATCGTGTATTTATAACTCGAATATTATTCTTCGTTGATTCGCCAACGGCATTACTGAGAGTCGTTATAAAATTAACCACTAATGAAAAGTACTGACAAAGTGTGGCCAATAACAATAATTCCCACGAATTTAACAGAATTAGCTTGTAAGCTGACGTAACTGGGATCACGAAGCGGTTTGGTTACGAAAAAAATAAGATTGTTTAGTGATATATAGTCTATGTCGTCGAAAAGCTCATACAGCTCATTGTTCCATCGCCTTCGATATTCGCCGACACCAACGTGGAATGGTCTAAAAATCTTTCGCAGAATCTTTCTCTCAAGCGCTCCAAGTGACGCCTCATTGATTATTATCATCGTCCAAATTTCTGCGCCATACGCTAGAACGGGCATGATGAGAGCCTTATAGAGTATTAGTTTTATTCGTCGAGAGACTTTACTACTCAGTTGACTACTTAGTCCAGCGTTATACTTTTTGACAAAAGAGATTTCCAGTTGGATTACAAGGCTGACTTTTTATCGGTGTTAATGGTGGTTCCGAAATAAATAAAGTATTTTTAAACCTCAAACTCATAACTGTTAATAGTGACGTTGGTACCGGTACGCGAGTGTACCGACTGTTTGTTTGATGACTGAAGGTACTTCTTTTTGCCCTCGTTCACCATCAGACGCATTTGCTTTGCTTGCTTATCCAGTTTGGAGAAGGCAGAACTAACAGTGCGGTTGTCGGCAGACGCCAACAATTGTACGCTCTTATAAAATATTATGCCCGAGCGATTAAGTTCTGCGGCTCATACGATCTTTTGTGGCATCAGTTTAAAGAGCCACTAGACAGATAGTAACCCTGTCTGAAACTTCGTTTGGTATCAAACGGCTCGAAAAGGTCCTTCCCCATTTTGAAGGCGCTGCTAGTATTGAGCAACTTCATTTGTCATAGCTGTACATAGAGTACCACCAAAATATTTTTCGAGGAGAGGTCCAAGCAGTTAATGCAGCTGCTGAGCTGGTACGCTTGATGGATGTTGCTTCTTCAAACATGTACTCAAGACATGTACTCCGGGACTTGTAAGGGCAGCTTCACGAAAGCCTACAATAGGAGAAGAAGTGGGCGGAAGTGGCTTTCAGACTAAATGACATTTGAGGGTGCAGTAAAGTTTGCCGACCAGTGCATCAGTGTAAGTAGAAAACGGAGGATCTCATTTTAAACAACGTGATTCTCGTAGTGATTATATAAGCTATTGATATGAGATATGATATGAGTATTGAAAAGCCTAGGCAGAGTACTTATGCATTACCGGCGTAGGCAGCAAGCATTGGCCGCGAATAAGCACATATCACAGAGCTGGCGCATATCACGGAGAGACGTGTAGTTCCTCTAATTGGAAACAATTATATAGGAGGACACGAACCAATCACAGGAAACGTGCTCAAAAATAATGTAATTTTCAAAGATTAGTGAATATAATTTAATAAAAATCTTTGAATCGTCACCGAATAGTTGGTGTAACAATTATTCTAAACGAAAAAAAATCCTCTAATCATGATACTCGACCAATATTTGGACCAAATAGTCATTAGTTGAAAATTATATGAAGGTGGAAAGATTTTCCAACTCCAAATGTAACAGTTCTGTTTAGAACAGCCGCCTAGATAAAGTTGAACTTCGGAATTGATGACTTTTTAGCAAAAATACTCATCTGCAACTTCGGAAACATGATTTTCATCTTTCCTAAACCTGTTCCCTTGAAAGGAGATCTTATTTTCATATGTCTCATCAAAACTAATATGTCGAACGCACTATTGATAATATCTAAACCAATCAAATAAATGCAATATTAAAAACCGATATTTGAATTTTCTCACCCGGAGTGAGTTAATGTATGTGAGAGTTCTTTATTTGAATTTTCAGCGCTTTATTGACTTTCGCATGTATCTTAAGAACACTAGCCCATAAATTATCTCTCTCTCCATGGTTCTTAAAAAATTGTCTACGGCAAAACACGCACCCAATGTGCAAAAATCCTTGAATAGTTTTCAATATATTTCTGTACAAATTTTTATACTCTGCTCGGACCATGCAACTCTCTCCAGATGATATAAATGTAAATATATAAGTACTAGGCCGGGTCGATTTGTGGGAAAGCAAAAAAATCGCCCATTGCTCTGTGAAAATCATATTCTATGGTTCCTTCGGCAAGGTTTCTTATTTTGATCCCTAGAATACGATTTTCATAGAGCAATGAGCGATTTTTAAATCGACCCGCCCTAATAAGTACATAGTTTGCCACATCCAATCTTAACCGGCTACGGCCAAGCATCCCTGCTTTAGTTTTTTCTACAAACGGTATTTATGTTATGGAATTTATGTCAGGTTTTTTTCTTCATTTCTACAAATTATTATGCAAAATTTCTTCATCGTCAATGCCCACATTTTCCCCACAGCAGAATAAACGCTTTAGGTTTTTACGATGCACTGTACGAACATCAACTAAGACTATTTATTTAAAAGTGTGTGTGTGTGTGTGTGTGTGTGTAGCCAAGACAAATTTCGCATCAGTGGCTGACAACTTAGCAATGTGGGAATTGCGCTCATTGCCAAGCGCTGATAATAAGTAGTTATGAAAGACATATATTTGCAATAAAAAGTACGAAGAATAAGTCCACTTTTTCATTTAAAGTCATATTGCAGTTATGGGAGTGATTAGCGAAATAAAATGTTGAAACGGATATTGCGTAAAAGTGGGAGAGTAAATAAAAAAAAAGTTTGCCAGCGACAAGGGAAGTAGAATTTTTAACGTTTGGCATTTTAATTTGCATAAATCGTAAAAGTTTTTTGTATTTCTAATTAAAGCTTTTTGTTGGATTCAGCTGGATTGGACATTTACCGAGTGGCATCCCGTTGGAAGCACAACAGAAGCAAATATTGAAAATAAGTCATATAGAAAATTTAAATAATTAAAATGGTAAGCATATTTTTAGCTAATTGACTTACATTTAGAATATACTTTGCAGAAAAAATATCACTTCGGAATAAAAGTTCTCTTACAAAGTGGCTAAAAAAAAATTTTAATAACAAAATTGTTTATGATATCGTCTATTTTAGAACACAAAAAAATTAGGCAAAGTATCCGGTAAACGAATGTAGAAATTCCACCTTAATCTTCTTTTTATTATTGAATACATTCTGTCAAAAAAGTACCGGAAATTGCTCAATAAATCGCAAAATAATTGTTTAATCAACAAATTTTTTTTTCGTCTTCAAAATAAGCTCCATTCGAAGCAATGCACATATGCTAACGATAAGTCCAGTCATCAAAGCACCTTTTAAACGCAATTTAAGAGATCTTCTTCAGCTCCTTTAGCGAATTCTCCTTAATGGCCTCTATCGACTCAAAGCAGCGGAGTGGCAATATAAGCTTTGGTAAAAGGAAAAACTCACAGCTGGCTAAATCCGGTGAATATGGTGATATGATATGATGATATTTGTGGAGTTTTAGGTCAAAAAAGTGTTCACAGTATGAGCCTTGTGAGACGGTGCGATATCATGGTGCAAGATCCATGAGTTTTCTTCTCACAAATTGTGCCGTTTCCTACGCATATTCTCTCTCAAACGACGCATAAATTCCAAATAATATTTGTTATTTACCGTAGAACCATATGGAATGAATTCTGGATGCACAACACCTTTATAATCAAAGAAAACAAGTAGCATACATTTCACTTTTGACCGACTTTCACGAGGCTTCGGCACGTTGGGTTTCAGCCCATGTGGATGCGCCATTCAGCCGCCTGTTGACTGGTTTGCATACCAAACTCATATACCCACGTCTCATCACCTGTTATGATGCTCTGGATAATCGCTGGGCCCGAGTTCACTTGCTTAAGCATGTCTTTAGCAACCTTCTTCTGATGAATTTTTTGAACGAAATTCAACTCTCTTGGAACGAGTCGACCAGCCACGCGTCTCATGCCCAATTAATGGTATAAAATGTTGAAAAGTGAGACTCGCCAAGGTCACGAGCTACCTCCCTCAAACTTAAATGATGGTTTTCCAGCACCATTTTCTTGACTTTGTCGACGTTTTCATTCGTTGAGGACTTTGATGGGCGACCAGAATGGGGTAAATCTTCCACGACTTTTCGACTCTCTGCAAAAGCCTCATACCACTCTTAGACCAGTTTTTTTAATGAAGCACACTCGCCATAGGCTTTCTGTAATATTTTCAGCGATTCAGCACACGAAATTCCGAAACACAAAGTTAAAAAAAGTTCTTTGTTTGATATTTTTATCCATAGTGAAATTCGCAGAGCCCACCAGCGGTTGACTGATATAATTAAATGCCATAAACGAGCTAATTTTCAGATCACGCTCAAACGCTGTGACACTATAAAGGACCAACGTTCCAGCGAAAACAATTTAGACATGTATGTAAAACGCGCTTTTCAAATGAACAATTCTCGATATTTTTTTGACAGAATTTACATCTCCTCCATAATTGATATTCAGAGCTTTCAATCATGTCCATCGCCAATAGGGCCTTCTGAACTTGATCGAGCAACATGTCAGCAACATGATGCCGGCAAGATTAGTACACCAATTTATTAGATCGGAGAATAAGTTCATAACGTTTTTACCGCAAACTTTTATTTAAATAAAAAACAATAATCATATCAATAAGTCAATCGAGTATATATTCGCCGTTGCTGTCTACAACATTTCCCCACCTCTCGATGAATTTGTTGAGGATATCCTGCCAAAAATCTCCTGGTACGGTGTCAAAGAAATTTTTGAGCCCGGTTTTAAGAACCTATTTGTTATCGAAGGTAACGCCCTTCATATAGTTTGGCAGGGAGTAGAAAAGATGGTAATGGGTCGGCGTAAGGTCCGACTGAAGAAGCTTCCATTCAAACTTTTGGAGTGTGGCTTTGACGACTTGTACAACATGGGGTCTGGCGTTTGTGAAGGAGTATGGTTTGACCATGTCGATCAGAACTCTTCTGTCGAATAGCCTCATTCGCGTTGTAGCTGGGCAATGTAGAGCTCCTTTTAGACTGTGGCATTTTTACTAGCATTTCACAGTGCCCCATGCCCTCGCAGACTCACCGAACACATATTATAATCTTCTTTGGATGAAAAATTCAAATTCAGAAGACCTTCCGCTGTGGGACGTGTCATCGACGTCAAAGTCGCCAATTTTAAACTTGGAAAATCATTTTTGTGGTGTTAACTCGCCTATGCATCTTCTCCATACACGTCGCAAAGGTCCCGGACTGCTGGGGCAACTTTTTGTCACCGATGAAAAGCAGGAAAGAACATGGGTCGAAAATGTTGATTTTTGCTTCTGAGTATTCCATTTCAAAGCTTAAATAAAATTAACTAATTGGAAAATGCATTTAAGCAAGTTTGGTAGCTTAAAACTTATTTCGATTTTGATTTTACATTTCGCTTTAAATTAACAAAATTCAATGTATTACACGAAAAACTATCCAAATGCTTGTTTGTTTTCACTTCTTCAATTTTTGTTTTGGCATTTCTTCTCATTTGACAATCAATATTGCTAGTAACAATTCTCGCAAGGCAAATTCATGGTAAAAGTCAAATTTTAGTTAAAGCTTCCATAGTCAAAATGAGACCATAAATGATGCGTAGATAACTGGAAATAAACCAAAATTTCTTCATTCTTGTGAGTAATTTCTCGTTTACTCTCTAACGATGGCTCCATTTGGCTGCCACCTCCTTGTACATTTTGATTGCGAAAAAGTTCATTTATTTATTTAAAGTTACACCAATCAATCAGCGACACAAAAACGCTGAAAATTGAGTAACGATGTAGTTCACCGTCATTATCTACTCGTATCTGTGTATGGGCGTATGTGTGTATATATGTATGTATTCATGTACTGGGTTAGCGCTGGAGCTACAGAGAAATCACTTACGCTAATGAGCTTAAGTGGTGCCCTGATATTCGCCTCTCAGCCGGATTTCTGCACTAGGGTTGGAGGTAATTTAGAAGAATCTATGAAAGGAGTGGTGGCTGCTAGATGACTATTTCTCTATGCAAAGCGCTTCCTCGGATATATATCTTATTGTGACGCCTTTGGCGAAGGTAGTAGGCGATAACTAATCAATCTTACAAGTCATGTTGCAAACACTTTGAACGTCACGTTGACTTGCTGCGCTAGCGTGTGTGTATTATTCGAGTATACGTAAGTAGGCATTAATAGATTCATGTATACAGCACACATACATCCACACGCTTAAATGTTTTGGCACAATTTTGTTGTTTTATTTCATTGAGTCTTGGTGAGCATGTATGTCTATGTATATACTTATATAGCAAATTAATTTGTAGTAGTGCCAGCGAGATTAATCGCAGCTGCAGCTTGGCATATATCTTCTTCTTGATTGGCGTGGTAACCACCTACATCTATACATATTTTATTTTCAAGTAGTATGCCGGTATTCAAATGTACTGGAGTCTGTTTTGAAGCTTAAATTTTCCTTTGATATGTTCCAAAAATGTTATCTAAGGTCCTTATCGAAATTGCTTTTTAATAGAGTATGTTTTAATATTCTCCAATATATCTTGCCAACATTTCGTATTATCTTGAGCTCTACTTACAACCTTTCGTTATTATCTTAGGGTACAGGCCGCTAACCCCAGATGCTAGTTACCTTGTTATTGTAATGTAATTGTTTATAATCATATTTTATTTAAATAAATATCTTGGCTACTAGAAAAGCTCTGAGTGTTGTGTATGTAGTGCATGCTCTTATATCAATTTCTAGCCAATCTGCAATAGGTTTAACCTGAGGCAAAATGTAAAATAAATGGCATGCTAGCCGGGAGATAAGTGAAAATAGCTGGTTGCTTTCGGATCATATCAAAAATAAAAGATACGTGAAAGTGAGGGGTCAACTTTTTTTTGCTCTGATATTTTTAACAAAAAGTGCTTCTTCATGGCAGAAATACACTCGGAGGTTTGCCATTACCTGCCGAGGGGCGACCGCTATTAGAAAAATGTTTTTCTTAATGTTGGTCTTTCACCGAGATTCGAACCTAAGCTTCCTTTGAATTCACGCACCAACCCATTCGGCAGCCGTAACCACATTACAGCATACTTTTTGAGAAGGGCACGTTTCGTGCTCGTTAATATTTTGTGAATGATTTTTTTACTCACTACCGTACAAATCTGTAGCAAAGCACTTTCCACGTAATATTTTACTAATAAAAAAGGACCAAGACTGTTTGAAATTTTACTTCAATATTGGCGGTAAACATCAAAGTAACAAAAACCGTCTATAGTAGGGTGATACAAGGGCTTAAGAGCTATAGGAAAGTTTTTCAAAAAAACACACGTAAAATTTAGAAAAATGCACGATAGTTTTATTTAAGACGATAGTACAGTCCATATAATTTAATGTGTGAAGATTATTTCATTCATATGTTGACCGCGGCAGCGTTTCAAATAGTCCATCCGCTTAGTCAAATTTTGGCATACTCTTTCCCATGTTTCGGCCGGTATATCACATATAAATTGTCTTCCAATGCGTTAATTGAAGCAGGCCAATTGACCAATTGACAGATCATGAACGTGAAATAAAATGTTCACCGAACTCGCCTGCACCAAGTCCATTGTTACGCGTGCTGTGTGGCATGTGGCACCGTCTTGCTGAAACCACATGTCATGCAAGTCAAGCTCTTGCATTTTGGGCAAAAAAAGTTGGATATCATTTCACGGTAGCGCTCACCATTCACAGTTCCATTACGATTCGCACCATCTTCGAAGAAGTAGGGTCCAATGATACCTCCAGCCCATAAACCGCACCAAACTGTGACCTTTTCTGGATACATTGTTAGCTCTTGCAATTCTTTTGGCTGATCTTCACTCCAAAATCGACAATTCTGCTTATTTACATACCCATTGATCCAAAAATGAGCTTCGTCGCTGAACACAATTTTTCGACTTTAAACTTTCTTAACAGAACACGCATTTTTATAATAAAATTCAATGATTTTCAAGCGTTGTTCGTTTGTTAGACGATTCATGGTTAAATTATAGACCAAACTGAAGATGTTTGACAGTGAAACAAAACACGTTTAAAGCAACTGTTTAAAAAAAAAATAGCTAAAAAAGCACCTGTTATAATACCCAACCTTCCGATAAAACACTTGAAAATTTAAAAATATATAAATTTTTTTCTTGTTTTATTAATTTAATTTTTCAACTCAATTGATACAAAATTTACCTTCTAAATTATTGGGGAAAGATTCAAAAGTATAAATTTTCATCTCTTTCCAGCTGTAAGCGCGTTTCTCTCAAATTCATGTCCATTAAGATCCAGCCCTGCAGAACCATTAATAAATTTTGGTGTATTTGATTGGCTAACATGTCTTGAGTGGGGATTCACCACAATTTGGTTAGAAAGTAGAAAAAAAATCATAAAGGAGGTACAGCTTAAAAAGGATATTTTTTTTTGCTTTCGCAAACATTCTTCATAATTTTATTAATCTTTACTAATGGTTGTAAATTCCCAGGTGAGGAATCTAATACTTTAATATGTTTTTTGAATTTCTTTCATCAGACTTCGAAATGCTAAGACTAACTGTTCATCATGAGACGAGAACTGGACTTTGGTGCGCTTTATAAAATACAAAACAGAAAAGATCGAAAAAAAACATTTTTTTGTAACTTAGAATAATTGTTTTAATAAAAGTCTCATGTTAGTATTCACTAAGAAATAAAGAAAAAATTTGTCGAAAATTAGCTTATTTTGTCCTCAAAAGGGTAGCAAAGGTCTCTCTAATAAGGGTGAGTCAACGTTATAATAAAATAATATCGGTAACTAAACATTAAACAAGAAGAGTTAAAGAGAATGCAGAATGCAGATGAGACTAGCATCAGAGACTTAACTGGCTTTCAGCGATTTTAAAGGAGTAAGCTGATTTGTTAGCGTAATCCGGGGTGTGGCAGCAGTTTAGGAAAAAACTGATATTGTGATGTACGATACAAATCAAGTTAGTATTCACTTATGTTACTTTATTGCCCTCTGAACAACGACTGATTGGACTGAGTGTGTAAATGCTTGTACAATGAGCGGGAAATTTTCTGCTGCCGAAGCTCCAGCCGAAGGCAGCCGAGTATAATACATCATCATTGTTGTTGTCCAAATATAATATATCATCAGAAGTTGTAATATATCATCCTTGGAAAGAACAACCTGTCAACATAGAGCCATCACCACTGAGAAACCATTTATGTTCTGGAACCTGAATACTGCTGCATACAGTAGAGAAGCTGCCGCCGTGGCCAAATAGGGTGATGCGTGACTATCAGTAGGAAGTGCACAAATTCGAAACTCCGTTCACGAAATACCAAATGATTTTTTCTAATAGCGGCCAGAGCTTGGCAGACAATGGCCAGCCACTGAGTATATATCTGCCATGGGAAAAGGACCCCTTAAAACCATTCCAAACCTGCCTTTCGGGGGAGGCGTAAATATGAAGGATAGAAAGAGAAGATCGGCCGAGTCACCAAACAAAGGGTGTACGCACCAATTAAATAAAAAGTATTTCACGCTCAGATGTTGTTTGAAAGCAAAACATATAAAAATTTGTATTCCTTCAGGTTTCACTATTTTGTGCAAAATATATAAAAAGTGACATCATTTAATTGTCCAGCGTATCTGTAGGCGCTCACACATTATCGCATTGAGTTCAGCAATCTCGCTGCGCATGTTGTGTTTCAGCTCTGGAATCGCTGTTGACTTATCCACACATACTTTACTTTTAAAAAACCTTAGTCTGATCTGCCAGTCCTTTTTCTATCGTTCATAGAACCAGTTTATTGAAATTTTTTCACAAACCTTTGCATTTTCGACTCATTTGGATGACTATTTCCACCATTTTCATAGTAAGTTTCAATAATTTTATCATTAAAGCTGTACATCTGTTTACTTGGCAAATATCAGGAATGACATAAGAAAAGGTACGTCGAGGAATTATTGTTTTTTTTATATATTATTGTATCTTTTTTTTATACCAAAATAGGGGCTGTGAAACTTAACAGAATTATTGGGTATGGGAATAAGTTTCCGTCCTTTCATAGCCAAAGTTACGAATTATTTATGTGAAGCATGTGCCATTGGAAGCTACAACTTTACTCGATCTTTCAGGCAGTATACGGACTCCTCTGCCAAAAATTCGAGTTCTTTTGACTTGATCCATTCATTGTGCCAGTTTGCGATGCTCTCGTTAGAAGTGAACCGCTCTCCAATAAGAGCTGACTGCATTAATCGGAGCAGATGATAATCCGAAGGTGCAATGTTTGGGGAACACGGCGGGTGGGGCAAGATTTCCCAATACAGTCGCTCTAAATATTTCGGGACCGATTTAGCGATGTGTGGCCTGGCGTTGTCATGCAGCAAAATCAGTTTGTCATGTCTACCGTCCCATTCCAGTCGCTTTTCTTTGAGAGCTCGATTCAAATGTATTAGCTGCAGTCGGTAACGATCGCCAGTGATGGTTTAAGGCGTTCATAATGGATGGCACCCTTCTGATCCCACCAAATGCATAACATAACCTTTGAAGCATGAATATTTTTTTCGCTGCCGATGGGCCTGGTTCACCTGGCAGGCTTCAACTTTTTCAATGTTTAGAGTTATCATAATAGATCCATTTTATGGACCTTTTCTTTTCTGCCGTTCAAGAAGCATCTCACACGTCACCAAACGTCTCTCGATATCCCTCTGCTTCAATTGATGTGGCACCCAGTCACCTGCTTTCTGCACCATTACCAATGCGGGCAGACATTTACCGACGGTTGATCTGTTAATATCCAACTCGTTAGACATATCATCAAGGCCTCGACATGCGGCCATTAATTGTTGTAGTTGAGTATCTTCGATTTTTTTCCACTTTGGAAGCATCGAAACCATTATTTGCACGTTGTATTTGATATAGAGTGATTACCATAAATATTGTTCAATATCAATTTCTGTAAAAGATAATGATGAAGAATAACTTCCCGCAAATGCTGGTTTTTCGGGACGAACTTAGACATTTTTGACGTCAGATGAAAAAGTATCTTTACGTTTCAAACAAATGTCAACTACTGCGAGACCTCACATATACTCTCTCAAATCGTCAGTATGTTACTAGAGTAAACACAAGAATAGTATCAGCAGCGGCCCCTCTTTTACGAGGGCGAAAACTTATTCCCATACCGAAATTTTTTTAAAATTTTCTGAATTGAATTTCATGAATTCATTTATTAGCAATAAAAGGATACAAAACAAGTCAGTTGACTGTTTTCCAATATGAAAAATCTGTCAGTTGGCAGTGTTAATCTGAAATCGGGAGGAGAAAAATACCTATTTATAAAAAGCTATATACATTTTTTTCTAAGTCACTATTTATCATTATGGAGCACTTACGACAACTGTCAAATAACAATTTATGTCCCCCAAATCAAAATGGCGGTCAAACAAAATCGGCATGGTACTCAAACCACACCCTATACATTCTGAATAAATGATTGCACTAAAAAATAAAAGCAACCATCTCAACTCCATCACTCATTCAGTCATTCATTCATTCATTTCAACCATTTCATTGAGATTTTAAGATGCTGGCGCAAATTAAAATGTGCATTCATGTATGCTCATGCACATTTGGGATTTCCAACCAAATAAAAACTAAGTTGGAAACGAAATGTGTGTGCGATTTAACACAAGCCGAGCCACAAGAGAATTGGCATTTGTGTGCAAGATATTTATTTTAACATAAGAAATTGTACATCGTAACAAAAGTTGCAAAAGCGATTTTAGTATTTCATTGTTGAGCGTCGAGCACATTTTGCATATTAAAATTGTTGACTTGGAAAAAGTGAATGTTGATTGTTTCATGTATTCCAGTTATTGTCATGTACATATAAACATATACAACATATGCAAGTACATGCTGACATAGCTTTGTATCTATAATTGAATGCATTCGCATATAGGGTTTGCCAATAAGAATAGCGCGATAGGGAATCAAACGAACTGAAGCGCATCAGCTCATACCTTCAAATATCAACATCTTATTTAGAAATTTGTCCACGCTTCTCTGCCTGCATGTATTTAGTATACGCCTTGATATTGTTCCACTTGTAGAAAGACTTAGGGTTTTATGTCGCTACCGAAAAGCATTACGAAGAAGATTTTTCTTGTCAAAAGTAAGCTATGCGGTTTGCCAATGCCTGTCGGTGTGTAACTACGCTTGGAAAACTTGATCCATCATTGATATCCCTGGTTCACAATGGGTTTTAAACCCCAACCTAATGCATGGTGGTCACGCCCAAATCCATTTGACCACGGCCCTTTGATACCTAAAACAAAAAAAAATAAAAATAATTGGCGCGTACACTTCTGTTAGGTGTTTAGCCGAGCTCCTCCTCCTATTTGTGGTGTGCGTGTTGATGTTGTTCCACAAATGGAGGGACCTACAGTTTCAAGCCGACTCCGAACGGCAGATATTTTTATGAGGAGCTTTTTCATGGCAGAAATACACTCGGAGGTTTGCCATTGCCTGCCGAGGCTACGGCGGCCGCCACCTGCATAAGCAATAAACTGAAGCCATCCCCGTTTATACCTGGAAAACCATAAGAAACTACGATCTTTACTCTCATTTGACTGTTCAACATTAGCAAGCAAAGCGAAAAATTTCAAGTCTTTTACACTTCATTATTTTTTATGCAAACAAATCTGCATTTTCTCCCTAAATAATTTTAAATATCAAACGCGAAAGCGGAAGAATTTTTATCCCTATTTTTATCCACAATGGAGCGCTTTAAAGTGGCAATAGAACAATACATGAAAAAGCTTTGCGGTTCTTTGGCCAGTGCAGAACATAAGAATTAATGAGTAGAACAAAACGCATACATACATATACATATATTATATGATACAAACATACATACATATTTACCACATTATGGGCACACGCATTGAAGTAGAGGCCAACAGTAGAATGGACATAAGTACAGCATTGAAGAAACTACGCAACTTGACTAAATCTGTTGTGCAAATATTTGAATACTCATGCCTGTGTAGGTGCACATATGTATACTTATTTGTACATACGTATGGATATTTGTATGTATGTATGGCTAGGTTACCACACTACTTGTACGTAATCAGCTTAAGCTTAAAATAAGTATGTGAGGCATTAGATATTCTAAGTGGTCGAGAAAGGGGCTTGTTAATTTTAGCCAATTTACTTGGAGCAACATAAACAAAAATAAATACGAATTATTCTCGTAAAACGCTACATTTGCTAACAAATGCAAACTAGCATACACACAACAATTCCTATAAATACTTACACACATACACATATTTCTTTGCGTTTGCCAAGGCATAGTGTGCACGTCTAACACTTGTACACATACCTACATACACACACACAGGGCCGGATTACCCATAGGGCAGTGAAGGTAACTGCTTAGGACGGAGAAAAGTAACAATTGTGCAGGTATTGTCTTTTTTCCAGCTAATGGTTACATGTAACAGTACAAAGAATAAGATAAAGGAAGGATATATTATGACATACCTCATAGATATAGGCATACGATATACCTAAGTATATCTATAGGTGAGTTAGGTAGGTGAAATGGTTGAAGTACCAGTCTGACACTGTCCAAGTAACGTTAAAGCGCCGTTTAAATACCATTTTGAGATCTCAAACAGACAGATGTCTATAGCCAGCCAGAGCTATTGATGTAGTGTAGAAGGTAGATGGGATTTCGATTGGCGCACTTCCCTAGGCTGTCAAAAAAAGGAACACACGGTAACCTTAATTGTCTGGCTGCCAAACACGGACATTTACAGAGAAAGTGCTCAACAGTGTTCTTGTCGGAAACGTCGCCTCAGCTTCGGCGATGGGGATTAAATGGACTTTGAATCTCTTGCGTCTACTGTACTGTGGCCAAAGAGTTTTCAAAATAGCACATGAAGAAATGGAGTTCCATCTCATTTGCGCTTTCCTGATAAATAAGTCGAGAAATTTCACTTTAACAATAGTCAGAGATGCTGTAACCGGTTAGGAGGTATCTGAGATGAATACAGTTGGCTGCTTTCTGCAAGCTCATTAGCAATTTCATTTTCCTCGATATTCCTATGTCCTGGAACACAGATCAGAGAAAGATTACATGCACACTCAAGGGATTTGACCTCCTCCTTACAGGAGTTAACTTGTTTGAATCTGCACAATTGAGTCGTCAGAGAATTGATCGCTGCTTGACTATCGGAAAAAATATTGATATCTCCCTCGCTCCCACGTTTTCTAAGCATTTTACATGTCTGCCGTATCGTAAAGGCACTAGCAGTATTCGGCTGTTTTAAGGAAATACACTAGATAAATTGGCTGATTTACAGAAAACCCCGTTTGCGACTCCCGATTCCATCTTGAAGTCGTCAGTGAAGCTAGAGGTAACAGCATCGGTACAGATTTTCCCCTCGATCGAATCTTGCCTATTTGGAAAGAATGCCCTAGCAGGACCCCGAAATTGCAGTTTGCGAATGGAGAGATATGCACGAAGCTCAGAAAAATATGGTGTTAACCGCCTAAAAATGCCACCTTGAGAGATTACTTCCAGATACCAAACTTCTTTAACCTGATTGCACTTTGTGCAGCGATGAAAATAACGTAAAAGTCGATGAGAGTGCAGAGCGACATTTAGGGCAGCACTGGGACAAGTTCTATGTACACTAGCTACGCCAATGCAAGCAGCCCCCTTTGCACCTTCCCTAGTTAAGTGATATTACAGGCCTTCCAAAGTTGTACATCCAAAAACTGACCCCCAATTGCATATATTTGCCGGAGTAGATACTTTCTTTACCCGATTTTCAATGTGTAGCTGCCAATGGAGTTTGGGTTCAAGTATCACTTCAAGATACCTAATTTCAGAACAAGGCGGGAGAACGTAGTTATTTAATCTGGGAACATATATTTGTATATGTGGCTCAAAATTAATTTTCTAATTGCTTTGAATGAATGAAGTCGATTTAGTCATGTCTGCCCGTTCGTCCGTCCAAGTAAAATCGTCTGAGCACGATAACCTAAGTAAAACTAAATATATTTAAAAAAAAATTGGCACACATATTAATCTTCAAGATTGACCGAGTGTGGTCAATAACCGCACCCTCTTCCCATACATCGGTAATTTGCGAAAACATGATATCTCTTTCATGTATGATGCAAACTTACTCAAATTCGGCGCAAACAATTATCCTAGGTAAAATTCTGAAAAATGAGTATTGCCACGCCCACTTTTGGGTAAATGAGTGATTCTCGACAACTACTTAATGAAACCCCAAATGACTTAATATAACTCGTCCAAACTTGGACGCGTATTGTTGCCTACCTCATTTAAAGCCAACAGAAACATTATTGAGGTCGAATAAAAACTTTTTATATATTATTCGAAGACTAAATTTCCGTCCGCCCGTCTGAGGTTACGAACTACAACCCATTATCTATGAGTTTGTTTGATTCCAAAAAGTCACAAGCAGGCCAAATTAAATTTTACTGAAATGTGCGCTGCTGTATAGAGTTTTGATATTTCAAATTATTTTAGAATACGGCAAAGTAGGGGCCCCTACTCGGTTACTCCGATCCCGCATACACACACAAATTGCCTTCAAAAGCTTGAGCCAAAACAAGTGCTAAGCATTTACACGCAAATAAGGACGTAAATATAGGAAATAACGAAATAAAAAAGTGTTTGAGTACTCATTTTAACATCCATCCACACATATTCGCAAGCCAACCAATATGCCAGCAGTAAATGTATGTATTTATGTGTGGAAGCAGTAACGGCACTTTCGCTTGCAATCACATTTAAAATGGAAATGTTAACGAAAATTCGGGACCCACGGGACAAAATTGAAAAAAGGTAAGCTACGTTTGAATTGAAGAACAGTGTGGGATACATATATAAATGCCTACGCACATTCCCTCAAATCACGCCTCTAATCGAAAAATTTTTCTGTCTCGTGTTCCTAATCCTCTTTTCCTACCTCAATCTTCTGAGAACAGCGCTCAAGTAATTCGAAAGAAAAATAAGCACAAAAGTTGATATAAAAATAATGTAAAATAATCAATCTTTGACACCTTATACCCTTTTTATGGGATGAGTGATACATTCTCAAGATATTAAATGGACTTTTCAAGTTTTCCAGTAATTTTTTTTTCAAATTTCTCAGTCGCGTGGTGAGTCAAGAAACGAACAAATGACTCTTTATTTGATAACTGCCGATGGATTAGGCTAAACGGCTTTGCTCTTCCAAATACTTCATTCTTGAAGTAAGAAATCACAAAGACCAATTGTAAGGCCTAAGTAAGATTTGTTGAGTCCCACACCAGCTTAAGCTAATGCAATTTTTAGCGAATCAAATAACAACAATACTGAGCCTAGACTGTTCATATTCTCTAACCAGTTGTCCAGTATTTAAATAGCTGCTGCAGACATCGTTATAAAATTGGCCGAATCTGGCGGGCAAATGGCCAAAAGCTGAGTGTTTCGCTTATATTCCCTCGGCAAGCCGTATACGAATTAATGGGAGGCACTGTTCTTGGCTCATCTAGTGTTGTCCCAACCGTAGGCGATATCCTAAAGGTGTCTAGATAAGTCCCTCGTCTAAGCATACGAAAATAGAAAACCGAGAGCGGGGTTTCCCACATTCTTTCCGGCGCACTATATTTCTTTCTCATTTTCAGAAATACAGCGAACTTCTCTCAATGAAAGCAGCTGGGCGAAGATGCTAAATTCTGTTTCTCTATCCATTTTTTGGACATCTGCGAATATTGAAATCTCGCCATGGCACACAACTATGATTATTTTTATGGAAAATCACCTCAACGGTAAAACTTCTGTAAGAGTCAGAACTTTTTGATAGTGCTCCAAGTCAATATTAGGTCCATTTATCACAACACAACCGATTTGACTTCAGGTTTTCCTACCAGGAGGCAGCGAAGTAACTCAATGGCCATTGGGGGCGGCGTTTAATTCGTTCTTCACCATTTACGTGGTGGGTTCCAAACCCAGCGCACAACACTATCTGTGGTATTTTTTTTTTTTTGAACCGCATGTTTCACCATCGAGCTCTTAAGCCCAATACGGCCCAGCAAGGTTTGAATTCTCCCCTCGCATCTAAGTCGATATTTTGTTGCTACTCAAGGGATGTATGACATGCATCGAAAATTATATGATGTTTGAACAAAATGCAAAATGGTGAATCACTGATCAAAATTATCCCTCTTAACTGACTTTTGGAGAAAGCAACATTCCAAAAACATTTTCAACGGGATTTGTGTAAACGGGATCGAAATTTTGTATCACCTCTAATTTATGTAGAATAAACTCATTGCTTAGAGGCACGCGAGTTTTGAAACAGTCGCGGTAGCTGCGTTTGTTTGCTCGTGACTAACATTTGGTCAAGCTTGTGGTCGATAATCAAAATTCAAAAGAAATGTATATTCAATTCAATTCCTAAAAAAAATGTGATGGCGGTCTCCCCCGGCAAGCTACAAATGATTCTCTTAACAACTCTTTGTGATCCGCGGATGGCATAAGACTCTTTATTTGTAAGATAACATCAAGTCATATGCCGCAAATTCGGGAATAAGCTCGGCCAAACACCTTGAAAGGGACAATACATGCCCAGGCAATCAGGCAGCGGAAAACTCGTTTTCACTTTGGCACTACTCAGACGAACAACGCGTCAGTAGTGAGTCAGTCAGGCAACTTTCAAATTGTTGTAGGTTCTGCCCACATCAATAGCGACAGCAGGGAACCTATTAGCTACATTTTAGCAGCCTCATAAAAGATGATGGCATCATTTGTTGTGGTTTGCCGTCAGTCGGTGAAAGCTAACCACTGTTCCTAAGAACTCGCTTTCTCGTCATGACTATTGACCATTCCGTATACAGATATATACATATATAATATGTATGTATGTATGTATGTCCTTGTGTACATATATACCTGTTCATGTGCATAAGCATTTGGGCATTTGCGAGGAATTTTCTTGTATCGTTTCTTCACTTTGTAAATTCCAACCATTTACGTAACCTCAATATTCGTTAAGGCACCGACCCAACATTCCAATTTGTTGTTGCCTGACTCAGTGGCAAGCAGCTTTCATACGATTTGCATGTAGTTGACGCTTAGTGTTCATTTACACTTATCCCTCTCCTTTGATCCCTTGCATGTATGTGTATATGGATGGATGGATGGATGGATGTGTGGCATGCATCCTCCGCTACTTATTCGCTTATCGCTTTCATGACTTTGCAGGGTATTTCCCATTGCTTGGGCGCGTGTGTGCTTGCGTGTGGTTCTTCACAAACGCTCTTCCAATTTGATGCCTGGTATCTTTGATAAGCAAAAGTATTTCTATGATGTTTCTCCGCCATTTCTTATCGTCCCTTTTCTGCGCTTTTGCTTTTTGCGTTCTCTGATTTCAGTCATAAAGTTTAAGCTGTCTGTGCAGTTGGGGTGAAAGCAAACGGTCTCTAACTAATTTTTACGAACACTTAAAGCTTCGAAATTGAAGTTTTAAATTTCACACATTTCCTAGACTACTTGCACTTGGGTAGCGTAATGTAGCAAAACTTTTTAATTTAACTTGAAAAAAATAAAAATAAAGTCGTAATATAATTGGTGATTGCTCCAGTTTTAAGATTTCACGGTACTTACGAAAATGTTTTGAAAATTTATTGGAATTGGGTGTTTTTGTTTATTCGCAGCCCAAGCGTGGTTATGTATAGTGAATTTAATAAGGGGCATATTGACAAGTTTTGATAATTTATTTGTTTCTTGTTTAATTTTGTAAGAATTTAGTTAAATATTCTACAAAAACCTCAAATATCAAAAATTGTTATCAAAATTACAACTACAATGCTTGGCAGTTTTTATACGGAAAACATTTTTAAATTTCTTTTTTAAATTTGCACAGAGTTTGAACCTCGTAATTATATTTTTTAGGATAATATAGCCTAAAAAATTATGAAAACGGAAAAAAGTTGTTTCAGTTAGTTTTCGAGTGAAATTAGATTGCCTACCGGGAAAGAGTTGACTCAATTAGTTTGAGAGATCTCCTACCCGGTCACTGACAACCTCCGGACTTTTGTTAAAGGGAAATTGCATAATTTATTTCTCAGAAAAGCGCTGAAGAGAGGAAGCTCCATTTCTTCGTGTAGTAAAGGGTTTTTCACTTGGCGCGGGTCGATTTTGGCGCCCTGTGGCAGCCATTTTGTTTTGGTGACAGCTGTCAAATCTTTTGTTTATTATTCAGTTGTTTATGCCAAATCATCATGGCAAGTTACACGATTGAACAGCACGTTCAAATGATAAAACTTTATTATCAAAATGAGTGTTCATTAACGCAAACGTTACGCGCATTGCGCCCATTTTTCGGTAGACGTGGTGGCCCTTCAAAGTCGACTCTTCAACGTTTGGTGGCCAAATTTGAGACGACCGGGTCAGTAAACAATCAGCCAACACCCGTACGTTCAAGGAACGCAAGATCAGCCGTGAAAGTGTACAGCAGAACCCGAGGCAGTCTATTCCTCGCCGTGCACAAGAACTTAGCCTTTCGCAGACTTCAACTTGGCGAATTTTGTATCGGGACTTGGGCCTACACCCGTACAAAATCCAACTGACCCAGGAGCTCAAAGTTGATGACCATAGACAATGCCGTTTGTTCGCTGACTGGGCTGCGAATCGTTTGGAAGAGAACCCCAGTTTTGGGCGAAAAATCATCTTTAGTGACGAGGCGCATTTTTGGATGAATGGCTGTGTTAACAAACAGAATTGCCGTATATTGGACGACACCAATCCACACGAGGCTCACCAGGTGATAATGCATCCTCAAAACGTTCCCGTTTGGTGTAGATTTTGGGCCGGCGGCGTCATTGATCCGTACTTTTTTGAAAACGACGTTGGTGAGGCGGTCACCGTCAACAGCGAGCGCTACACAACGATGATAACCAACTTCTTATGGCCCATATTGAACCATATGGACCTAGACGACATGTGGTTCCAGCAGGACGGCGCTACGTACCACACAGCAACGCCATTTTATTCCATTTCAACATCTACCCGCCCTTATTGAAAAACCCTTTATTTCAAAACCCCCTGGGCTCAGTGCAATAGACACAGAACTCAGAAAGTCCTGAGGACATCACGGCATTCAATATCCAAACTCGTATATATGCTTTCAGTCATTGCACGATTGCGGCATACGGAGAAAAGCTAGATTTACCATTTAATCCCCATCGAAGATGCTGTGGGGACCTTTCAGAGAAGGAGACTATTGAGCACTTTCTATGTAAATATTCGGATTTGACAGCTAGGCAATTAAGACCACCGAGTGCTACTTTCTTCGACAGCCTGGGGCAGTGCTCCAATTTAAGTCCCATCAATTTATTATTCTAAATTCTATTACATCAACAGCTCTGGCTAGTGTAGCTATCTGCCTGTTGGAGGTCCCATAGTGGTATCAAAATGACGCATTGGGTACACTTGGAGAGTGTCAAAGTGGCACTACAACCATTTCACATACCTAGCTACCTAATCCCGGGCTCTAAGCTCATTGAAGAAATGAAATATCAAACTATGCGTATACCGAAAAAAATAAATTTATTTGTTTCCTCAGAAACTGGTAGATCGAGAGTGTAAAGCAAGTAAAGATGGGACCCATAATACTGCCTTGCGGTATACCAGCTAAATTTTCGCAGAACTGAGATTGTTCCTAATTTGTTTTACAAAAAAGCGCTGATTTTTTTGGAAGGATTTGATAAAGATGAGCGGAAGAACTCTCCTTACTGAAGACAAAGCTACTACGTTTTTATCAACTTCTATTAAAGCGAAAACAACCGCTCGAAATATTACCACAGAAAAGTCACATACATTACAATTGATGTTATCAAAACTAAACAAACAGGAAGAGATCTTAAAAGATTTTGAACTGATTTTAGACGCCTTGGAGCAAAACATACAGTTATTAGATTATGACTAAATGTCATAAATTTACTTTGTGGAATGGAAGCGGTTTAATTTTATGGAATGCAAATGATTTAATGCTTCATAAGGAAAACATCGACATTCGCTTAATAGCTGAAACCATTTCAAACGTGTTTGGGTTTCAAAACTACTCCTACATACATCATGGAAATTGCGCAGGGGGTGGAAGCGCGATTTTAATAAAAGATACAATAAAACATTATTTTGATGAACAAATTCGCAGAAAGGAATTCCAAGTGGCATTCATTATAATTGAAACTTTGAAACAGCCACTGACGTTAATTTCTTTTTATAGTCCCTCCAGGCGGCGGCCACCGCAGCCGAATGGGTCCGTGCGTGACTACCATTCTCAATTCACAGAGAGAACGTCGGTTCGAATTTCGGTGAAACACCAAAATAAGAAAACAATTTTTCTAATAGCGGTCGCCCCTCGGCAGGCAATGGTAAACCTCCGAGTGTATTTCTGCCATGAAAAAGCTCCTCATAAAAATAACTGCCGTTTGGAGTCGGCTTAAAACTGTAGGTCCCTCCATTTGTGGAACAACATCAAGACGCGCGCACCACAAATAGGAGGAGGAGCTCGGCCAAACACCCAAAGAGGGTGTACTCGCCAATTATATATATATAGTCCAGACACCTGCTGAAATCTGAGGAAAATTTAGCACTTTTAAATCATTTTGAAGTCGTTTTATAATTATTGGCGACTTTAAAGCGAACAACGCAGCATGGGGCCAAAGACCAGGGAGAGAAAATTGTAAAGGTATACAGTGTGCAGGCTGTACTTCCATTTTAACTGCTGAACCGATTTACTGGGCACCGGATATAAGCAAAATTACAAATTTAATTGATTTGAACAGCCCATTTGTTTGTTAATGAACGTTTTGACCTGAGCTCGCATTACACACTGGTACCCATATTAATATCGCAAGATGTAACATAAAACCTAAGGATAACAAGGATGCTCAATGCTTTCATCGTCATCATCATTGTTTGCTGAAAAACCCTGGTCAGGTCTTCGCCTGCTGCAGCATATGTCTCCAATGCTTTCACCGACTAGAAATATTTTTAACTTCACTACTATATATGAACGTACATCGATATATATGGATCACTAAAGACCACTAGCACAAAACGCTCAGAACTCTCTTCTTTATTTGAAATTCACTTCTAAAAATTTCAAAAAAAAATTCCGTCTAGTGTCGGTAACCTAATTTTTATTGAGCCTACATTAAATAGGACTGATTATTTACATATTCTAAGAGTGCGTATGAAAACTGGATCTTTAAAAGGACAGCTATTCCACGCATGCAAATTGTTATCAAATGGTTTTGGTACTGAGCGTTCAAGATTCTTAATCTAATGGCAAGGCGAATTGAATACTGAAGGTGGCGTCTTCCCAAACCAGTTACCTTATTTTGTGCGATTTCGACAAGTGTGACGTCAGGCTCCTTTCCAATACAAAATAAACAAAATGAGGATGAATTACAATAGCTTAACAGTATTGTGCAATTTAAACTAAACAAACTTATGAAAACGAAGTGCCGATCTAAAATCATAAAAGCACAAATGAATTTAAAGCCTCTAATTGCAGTTTTTTTGCGTTTGTGTACGGATGAAGCCATGTCAGGAATATGTACGTGTACGCATATATCTGTACAATATCCTGCACTGATGCGTATAATTTCTGGTGTTTGGTAGTTTCTATCGCTTTCGCTTACTCTTCTTCTTCACAAAGAAGTAACTCTTCTTCCTCTTGTTTGTTTATTCATGGAACCTGACGACACAGAGAACTCGGAAGGTGTAACCTTGTGTTCTGTCATCCTTGATTTCATCGAGCATCTGATAGCACACTTTGCTAGAAAAATCCGACAGAAAACGTTTTTCAGCAATGACGACTTAAAATGGGCTTTAATAGAAGCAAAAAGAACGAAGACAAATCTTGTGGAATCAATGCTTAGAAGTATCGGGTGGATTTTAACAGCTTGAGTATTTACAATGGTAACACAAAACAGAAATCTTGTTGGAATGAATGTATTATTTGAATATGATATCCGACACATGGCTACGAGTTGCAGAATCCATTCGGTCAGTACAATTTCTATACTATTTCTTCCAATAAATCTGACCGTGGGGCGTTAGTGATGACTTGGATATTGCAGTAAATTGATTGTTGTATGGCAACTGGTGCCGACTTGTTGGAACAAAATGTCCTTCATGTTTAATTTTTGGAAACAATAATTCTGGCAGCATGGCTCGATAGAAAGGAAGACCGATGATCCCGCAGCTTTTAAAATGGACGAAGTGATCTATGAAATTCGCAAAATTTCCACAACTGTTGCTCTGGCGCTAAACGATTCAATTGATTTATCAAAGCTTACTGAACAGAAATGTGAGCACAGTTTGCCATTCTCTACTGTCGAACCGTAGTTGTAGAAATGGATATTTCTCATGCAGCTAAAAAAACACCCAATTTAAGCCTTGTAATCTGGCTTTGGAGTAAGTAGGCTATTGAGTAGTGAAGTCCTCTCTCGACGAACAAAGCTAACGCTCTACCAGGCTCTCATCATGCCCGTCCTATCGTGAGGCGCAGAAGCATGGACGATGACAATATCCGATGAGGCGTCCCTTGAAGTGCTTGTTAAAAAGATTCTGCGGAAAATATTGGACCTTTGCACGTTGGTACCAGCCGGTGCTAGCAGAGGAAGAGGAGAGTTAGGTTAAGAAGGACTTCGCTTCACTTGGTGTGCCCAACTAGCGCCAGTTAACAAGAGAAAGAAACGACTGCCCAATTAAGAAGAAGAATCTACTTTAAAATATTTAATCAAAAATTATGCTGAAATAAAAGCTTTAATATGAATACCATTCGTCTACTTTCTTTTACGCTCTCAGCATGCAGTCCGATATAGGTATGCATATGCACATCTGTTGAATTTTCGCTCTCCATACTAGCAAACCATCAGCATAGCAGTTTAATTATCGAACAACAAAAACATGAATTATATTTCAGCTACCGCTGAACTCATAATGCGAAAATATTCCATGGCTCGCACTTATTGCTGATAGCTCGATAACTATTCTATAATTAAATTCATACACATAACTATATTATAAAATATCATGCAAAAATGAATTTCCGCAAATAATGAGATTGCATTAACGTAGCATGTCGCCATAGCAGCGACTGCAATTTTCTCTTTTTTGTGTAGTCTTGTTGAAAATGTTTGTAATTTTAACCAATAATGGTGATCAAATTAATAGTAATGACAATACCATAATCACGTTGACTTTTGAAATACATACAGTGTGTAAAAAAATTATGCAAACATTTTCCCGAAGAAATATAGAAATATGTAAAACAAAAATAAAATGAATAAATGTAATGCGAAATTTGCTAAAGCAATGGACACCATTTCCGACTTTTTTCCTCAATAAAACTAAAGCTGTTCACTGTTACTCAAAACAATGCACAATAATTAGCTTAGACGATATATTTGTCAAGTTGCAACATATCCGAGGATTCGTTTAACTTCCCTACTAGACACGAGAAGGGTTATTTTATTTCGTATCCGATTCGGTGACTTCAAGAAGGTATTCGTTGCCTCTACCGCAGCATAGCAGATTATGTTTAATAACATCTCCATTTTTTTCAGTAACAGAGAGAAGAGTTCCCCTTCTTTGGCGTTGACACGGGGAGCTATTCACTCTACCAAAAGTTGCAAGAGTTTATAAAGGGGTAAGGGCATTAAAGGCTAAGCTATCATCTGACTGAACTAAATATTTATTCCCGTGAAATCTGAAGATTTTGTAGAGTAGAAAATGAAACTGTAAAGCACATATCTGTAAAATATCGCAAAGGAATATATGATGTACATACATCTATTAGCGGATGACGTAATGAATTCCAGTGACTTACTGCTGTGGGCAAAAAGTAAGGTGAATTTGGTTATAAAATGAAAAATCTTTATTTATTCTTGTAAATCAATTTCATCCCCTTCAAAATAATCCCCTCTCGATGAAATACACTTATGCCAAACGATTTTTCCAATCCCCGAAACATGCCAAATAGTCCATTTCCGGTATAGCCATCATCACCTTCTTCAATTAAGCTTTTATCTCCTCAATCGACTCGAAACGCGTTCTCCGGAGTGGTCTCTTGAGTTTTGGGAATAGCCAGAAGTCACACGGAGCCATATCAGGCGAATACGGTGGTTTCGGAACGATATGCGTGGAATTTTTGGCGAAATGCTTCATAGATGAATTGCTTCACGTAAACGACACATAACGCTCAAATAATATTCCTTATTAACAGTTTGGCCAGGTGGAAGGAGTTCATAGAGCACCACACCACGAAAATCGAAAAAACTGTCATCATGACCTTTATTTTTGAACGACTTTGACGTGCTCTTTTCGGTCTGGCCTCGCCTTTAGCACGACATTCGCTTGATTGGTCGGTTGTTTCAGGCTCGTAAGCATAAATCCAAGTCTCATGCGTTTGAGCTTGTCCTGGTAGTCTGAAAGCATTGTTTCACACACTGCAGCGAGACTACTTTTTTCCAAGAAATTGAGAGTTTTCGGTACCAAACGAGATTTGACTTTTCGTAGGCCCAAATGGTCTTTCAAAATGATTTTCACAGATATTCCGATCATATCAGTAAGGTGTTTAACAGTCAGCCAACGATTTTTGAGCACTAACTCCTTCACTTTATTGACGTGTTGGTCATCTGTTGACGTCGATGGTCGTCCGGAGCGCTCCAAGTCATCAACACGTTCTCGACCCTCTTTGAAGTCTTTGCACCACTTATAAACATTTTTCTGCGACATGGTCGAATCACCAAATGCCTTCTGCAACATGCTAATCGTTTCCGTAGCCGAAATTTTATTCGGCAAACAAAATTTGATGGCACTTATCTGCTCAATCAAATCAGACATTGTAAAAATTGAAAAATGCACTCTTGGTCGTTTGGTAAACACAAGCGTAAATATATTACTGATAATGACTTTCACATGAAAGTTGGCCCAGATGTTATTAACAGTGCTGCCAACTCATGAAAAAAATAACTAGAGCGAAATTTGAATCGCGACCAATAAATTCACCTTACTTTTTGCCCACAGGAGTAAACTCTAGAAATAAATATTTTTAAGAAGCAAGACTAATGGGCGCAACAAATCTGAAGATTGCTATATTTTAGTCCCAAAAAAATATATCAAGAATTATCATTAAGGTATTCATAAAAATTTTCAATGCATTCCTGTATACATAATTATATAAAATAGTGTATGCGTGCAGTGCGATGAACGTGTGGAAAATCAAGTTAAATAAATCAGCAGAAAATTGAACTTACAACTCGTGCTTACCTACCTATGTGCTTAAAGATATATTATTCGGTTGCAGACATATTCACGGGCATGAACACATTTTGTAGCTTAAATGCTGCGGCAAAATTTAAATTATAATTATTAATTAAAACAATTCACGCCGACAGCAGGCAGCTATGAAGCATAATACTTTTTTACTACTCTCACCCAGTTGTAGTGCCTGTACTATGTCCCTGTAGTCAAATACACTAGTACTGAACAGCCTTACGACTGGTTTGATTTGCAACTAAAATAGTTCACTTCATATGATTTTAGTGCTAGCAACTGGTATTTTTACCATGGCGATGTTCCACGGAATGCCTATTGTGAGCTTGTGTTTCGTCACAGCTTAGCGAACTAGAAAGCAAAGACAGCTAATGAACAATCAACAAGAAGGAGATAGTTAAAACCATCGTAATTTATTCCCGTTTAATCCCATTTCAATGCTGATTGCCTAACAGCTGACGCGAATGCCACAGCTGAAGTATTATAGCCCCTTTTTCGAGATATCTGGAATTCGGGAATAATCCCATCCCAATGGAAGGAAACGATATTGGTAAAGTTGCTCAAAATAGGTAACTTATCGGATTCCCCTGTGGGCAGTAATTGGTAAAATATTTAAGAAACTCCTTTTAGATCGCATCATTGAGTCGCTGCGTAAGCAACAAGCTAGATTCCGGAAAAACGGTGCCTGCGTTGATAACGTCAACACTATACGCGTGATAATAGACCTTCTTCTTCTTAATTGGTGCGATAACCGCATACGCGATTTTGACCGAGTTTAACAAAGCGCGCCAGTCGTTTCTTTCTCGTGCTAACAGGCGCCAGTTGGATACACCAAGTGAAACCAAATCCTTCTCCACCTGATCTTTCCAACCCAGAAGAGGTCTTCCTCTTCCTCTGCTACCACCAGCTGGTACCACATCGAATACTTTTAAAGCCGGTATCTTTGTGCCCATCCGGACGACATGACCCAGACAGCATAGCCGCTGGATCTTTATTCACTGCGCTATGTCTATGTCGTCGTTAAGCTCATACAGATCATCGCTCCATCGCCTACGATTTTCGCCGTTGCCAACGTGCAAAGGTCCAAAAATCTTACTCAGAATCTTTCTCTGAAACACTCCAAGGGACACCTCATTGTACGTTGTCATCGTCTAATCTTCTTCGCCATACATTAGGACGGGCACGATGAGAGCCTTATAGGGTGTTAGTTTTGTTGGTCGGGAGAGGACTTTGCTAATCAGTTGCCTACTTGGTCCAAACTAGCACTTGTTGGCAAGGGAGATTCAACGTTGGATTTCAAGGCTGACATTGTTGTCGGTGTTATCATACTTATAGTAATTGATCAAATTGTAATTGATGAAACTTTTCAAACTATTTTATGAATCATAGTAGTTCGTCGCTGAAAAGAGGGTACAGCACGCCCATACTCAATACATCCGAGCGAAAAATGTACCGTCTAAGTCTCGTGAAGGCCGTATCACTGGCACTTGCTCTGGCCCAATTAAAAGCTCCAAGGAGTTGCAGCTTGCCAGTACATCAGCCAGCAAGGCAATAAGCCTTGAACACCACAGAGTTACAGCGCCCACACCACTAAAGCACATTCCAACTTGGAATGGAATTTAGCCTGAACTTATATTTCTGGCCTATTTTTGAATAGATGTAAGTAGATTCTAAGACATTTAGAGCAGCTAGGATGTCATTGCATATCCTGATTTTATGTCCTGGTTTTTTGGGTTCTTTCATTCCATTTGGCTTATTTAATCTGGCTCTGTAACAGTATTTACTTCAGAGAACAGAATTTTAATTCAAGCCGAATTTCGAAAGAGTGTCACAAAAACAGCGATACGAAATAAAATTTGCACAAAATGCAATCGTTAAAGTGTGGTTTTTAAATAAAATGCAGTAATTTTTTTTTCTTTAGCTGCCACCTAAGGATTCCTCATGTGCTAGGGGAATGGAGAGCATGATAATTCGTGAATTGAAAATTCCTCACGCTCGGAACTGCATGAACTGTACACAAAACTAGTACAATCGCTTACGAGTCGTCA
Organism: Anastrepha fraterculus; assembly: GCA_037575425.1. Classification (NCBI taxonomy): domain Eukaryota; kingdom Metazoa; phylum Arthropoda; class Insecta; order Diptera; family Tephritidae; genus Anastrepha; species Anastrepha fraterculus. The sequence continues at coordinate 34,736 of JAYXIM010002810.1, forward strand.
CGCAGTGAACATGACGGAGAGTACATAAGATGAGGGATACGAAATTGCGGAAAAATTGTGTGGTGATAGGCGCGAAAAGATAGAATGTTATGAAATCTTTTATTCTTAGATGACGTAAATTAAGTGCTCCTAGATGCAAATAAAATCGCCACTATTTTTCAAATACCTATATACAAGTTCTCTCTAAAAACTCACTTAATAATAATTTAAAACAAGTAAGGAAGTGCTAAGCTCGGGACGCACCGAACTATTTTAGTAAAATTTAATTTGGGCGGACATTTCATTTTTGGAATAAAACATGCACGTAAAAAGTGGGCGTGGTTTTTATTAGAACTCAATAATATTTGTTCTCTTGAAATCTATTTACTTAGGTAATTGGTTCGGGAGATTTAGATTTATGCGCAACTGTCCTAACAACGATCGATGCTAAACTAAACAAAATTCACTAACACATATAAACCAGTGTTCATATCTTCA
>JAYXIM010002835.1:0-11049 GCA_037575425.1 Anastrepha fraterculus
AGCAATAGTTTGCTTCTAAGTGCTTCGAGCGCAAACAATGCTGGCTAGATTTGGCTTGTCTCGAAACACTCACACAGTCAATTTTAGCCTGTTTTTGGATTCACATGCATCGATGGGTATTTTTTAGTCTGTCAGAACTTATAGACATCTTCTGATGGTCGGCGACAAAGTTTTGTCAACCTTTCTTTGCACCGAGTTCCATTTTAAGCTATTATCAAATTATGCCACATCCAACGCGAACAAATATTTTTGACATATTTATGTTATTTTTGTGAAAATATGAACTGTTGTATGTTTTGCAAATATTAGTGCGAGTTTTACTGATACTCACTGTATATTAGGCCGGGTCGATTTGTGGGGAGGCAAAAACTTGGCCCATTGCTCTGTGAAAGTCATATTCTAGGGATCAAAATAAGAAACTTTGCCGAAGGAACCATACGTCTAAAACGAATTCTGATGTCCCCCATTTGGGGTCGAACTTTTTAGTTTATTTTCTCATGTAAAGGCCAAAAATGGTGATATTTTGAAATGATTGTATGGGGAACCCCCAAGGGGAGTTCCAGGGGGTATGCCATTGGCATGGGTGGATCGGCCGTCCAAAGTTAGTAGGGGTCGGTCATACATTTGGACTCGATTGGAGTACTCTAAATGGGTCAAAGTGGGATTTTTCATTCGACCCAAATTGGGGGACCTTAGAATTCGTTTTAGAGGTATGGTTCCTTCGGCAAAGTTTCTTATTTTGATCCCTATAATACGATTTTCACAGAGGAATGAGCGATTTTTAAATCGACCCGCCCTAATAAATATATACAGCTTTGTATATGTGATTCCAAAGGGTGGTTAAATTTCAAGGGCCGATGTTGAATGTAAACCACACCTAACCGTCAAGTTTTTTTCTGCATTTCATTTGACATTTTTCAATTTCTAACTTAACTAACTAAATTTGAACCGTGGAAAGATACACAATTGAGCAGCGCGTTAAAGTTATTCAGGCTTTAATATGAAAACGGGCGTTCAAATCAAAATGCATATCGAAGAAAATCATCTTCAGTGATGAGGCACATTTTCGCCTCAGTGGATTCGTCAATAAGCAGAATTGCCGCTTTTGGGCAAATGATAATCCAAGAGTGATTGCCAAAAAACCAATGCACCCACAAAGAGTGACTGTTTGGTGCGGTTTATGGGCCGGAGGCATCATTGGGCCTTATTTTTTCCAAAATGATGCCGGTCAGGCAATTACTGTGAATAGTGTTCGCTATCGTGAGATGATAACGAACTTTTTATGGCCCGAATTGGAAGATATGGATGAGCACGATATGTGGTTTCAACAGGACGGTGCCGGTTGTTGCACAGCTAACGAAACAATGGCTCTTTTGCGCGAACAATTTGATGACCGAATAATCTTACGTCGCGGCGATGTCAATTTGCCGCCAAGATCATGTGATTTGACACCGTTGAACTTCTTTCTTTGGGGTTATTTGAACTAAAAGGTATACGTCGATAAGTCAGCAACAATTCAAGAGCTCAAAGATGAGATAATTCGGCACATTAATGGCATAGAACCTCAATTATGCCTCAGCATCATCGAAGATTTGGACCTTCGGATGGAGGTGTGCCGCCGAGGTCGCGGCAGCTATATGGCGGATATTTTATTTCATACGTAATTCAGTCATACCAATATTATCATAATAAAGAGAAATGATAATAATTTCCTTAAAAAAATCTATTTATTCAGAATCTTTCTCTCGAACACTCCAAGCGTCGCTTCATCGGATGTTGTCATCGTCCAAGCTTCTGCGCCATACGTTAGGACGGGCATGGTGAGAGCCTTGTTGTGTTAGTTTTGTTCGTCGAGAGAAGTATTTACTACTCATTTGCCTACTTAGTCCGAGGTAGCACTTGTGGGCAAGAGAGATTCTACGTTGTATTTCAAGGCTGACATTGGTATCGGTGTTAATGCTGGTTCCTAAGTATACGAAGTCCGACTGCTTGTTTGAAGACAGGAGGTACTTCGTTTTGTCCTCGTTTACCACCAAACCCATTCGCTTTGCCTCTTTATCCAGTTTGGAGAAGGCAGAACTAACAGCACGATTGTTAAGACCGATGATATCGATATTATCGGCATACGCCAGCAATTGTACGCTCTTATAAAATATTGTGCCTGAGCGATTAAGTTCTGCGGCTCGTACGATGCTCTCCAACATCAGGTTAAAGAATTCACACTACAGCGAGTCACCCTGTCTGAAACCTCGTTTGGTATCAAACGGCTCGGAGAGGCTCTTCCCAATTCTGACGGCGCTGCTACCTTTTATTACTGTCCATCGCAGCTTTGAAATCGACGAAAAGATGGAGTGTGTCAATTCTCCTTTCATGGGTATTTTCCTAGATTTGGCGTATTGTAAATATTTGGTCGATAGCAGACTTTCCAGTTCTAAAGCCACACTGATAAGGTCCAATTAGTTGGTTGATGGTGGGCTTCAGCCTTTCACACAATACGCTCGCTAGAACCTTATAGGCGATATTTAGAAGACTAATCCCGCGGTAATTAGCAGAGATTGCAAGATCACTCTTCTTATGGATTGGGCTGAGCCCACTTAAATTCCAATCGGCAGACATGTTTCCATCCGACCATATTTTGCATAGAAGCTAATGCATGCGCCTTACAGGCTCCTCGCCACCATGTTTGAATAGGCAGTCCGTCGGCCCCCGCGGCTTTGTTGTTCTTTAGCCGTGTTATCGCTATTCTAACCTCGTCATGACCGGGTAACGGAACGACAATTCCGTCGTCAACGAATGGGGTATCGGGATCTTCACATTCTCTCTGACATGCGCAGCTATCACTATTTAACAGGTTCGAGAAGTGTTCACTCCATAATTTAAGAATGCTCTGGATGTCAGTCACCAGGTCGCCGTTTGTGTACTTACAGGAAAACGCCCCGATCTTAAAACCTTCTCTAAGCCACCGAACTTTCTGGTAGAATTTTCGGGCGTTTTTCCTATTGGTCAGCATCTCATGTACCTCGCACTCACATATTTCGGCCTCTTGTTTCTTCTTTCGGATAATACGTCTCTCTTCCTTTCTTAGCTCTCGATAGCGATCCCATATGACTCGCGTTGCGCCACGTTAGTGTACAACAATTAAGGATGATGTTCGTGTGGTAACGTCTCCAAGATTGGTGACCACGGATTCGTGGGTATATAAAATTTGCTGCGTACCGAATTTAGCGCTTGCTAACTTCTTTTGCATATATTTATATGTATGTACTTATTTATTGTACACCATTTTGTTATTTGATTTCTATTCTTAATACACTCAACAATAGCAGTGACTGTGCCACAACATCTCATCCCACCTTGCATCCAATTTAAAAGTACAATTAATTAGCATATAATTTCCTTTAGAGTATTGTGCACTTTCAGTATTTGCTTAACAAAACTTACAATAGAGAACTATTGAAAACCGAAAGTAGTTTACTAACTGACTACTGAATGCCTCTTCGTTGTCACGCCAATTATCATAGCGAATGCTGGATAAAATTCAACCAAAGTTTAAAGCGAAAATCATAAAAGTTTTCCTCAGCTCACTGCCAAGTACAGGAAATTTTTGAATAAAATTTGGCTAGAATGAGATAGAGAGAAAGAAGAAAGGGCCGCACGTTTGTTAGCGTAGGAATGATTTCGCCAGCAAGAAGCCTTTCAGCGGCATCCTTTTCCCACTACGCCGCATATCCCCCGCTTTTTACAGCTCTAAGTTGGGTTTTCATCAAAATAGCACCAAAAATACAACCACATGAATTTACTGCCATTACGTTGTGGACTTGCTTTAGCTTTGTTTTATGGCCGGCAGTGGTTGCTGGAGCCAGACCAAAAAGCATTATTAAAGAGTGCTCCTGGCTGTGCGTGTATGTGTGCTCTGCGGTTTTACACAAAAGAATTGACCTTTCTATACCACGGCTACTGCATTTAATTCGCATTTTATTTTTATTGAACAATTCACTTTATTTTAATTAATTGAAGTAAAAACACTAAAATGGTTTCCCGCACTCATATCTACATATCAGCAATTATATATTTATGTATACGTATATGAATCAGTGCGCCATAGGTATAGGTGGCCGGATCCAAAAACTTGTCAAAGGGGAGTTTTATTGAATTTTGTTTCATATATTGCTTTTTTTAGCCTCTTTGAAGTATCGAGTGCTTATACCCAACATGGTCTAGCCGCACGCTGAATATAAAGCTGGCAATAAAATTTTCAATCTTGTCAAAATTCTAAGAAAATTGGGGATCGAACTCCCAAAAATCACGTTTCTCATTCATTATTGATTTCCAAAAAACAAAGCTAACGTTTCACATTATCCATGAATACTCTTAGGTGAATAAAGACTTCAGATGAATAAAGACCCCAGTGAATTTTTTTGTATTGTTAAATATGAATATGAAATCAACTAAAAAAATCAGCTACCTTAAAAACTGCAGAATAAGCAATTTCAGAAAATCTAACCAATTATTGAAAATAGTCGCCTGCCCTATTGAGCATTTAGCGTTCTTGTAGTGAGAACATGCCCTTATCGCTGAAGAATAAAGACCCTCACCGACGAAACAAAACTACAATAAAATACTAGGTCATGGCCTTAACACTAGGCCTTAAGTAAATTGAAAGCGATGAGAGAAGAAGAATAGCAACGATATTTCAAAAATTTTACGGCAAATTTTAGTGATAGAATTATTTATTCGAAGGTCACTGAGGGATATAAATAAGGGTCAACAACTTGTCTTTAAGTAGCAGAATCGAATCTTGTCTACCCTTGTAAACAAAGTAAATTTTGGTTCAGTACTGTTTATCCGGTGAATTAATATCTTGCCGTTGATGCCGCCACAGTGACGGCATTCGCAAGTCGTTCTAAAAATCGGTGCCGCCAGTCTGGCGGTAAGATGTCATTAAGAAGAAAGGAAAGATTTTCGGGACCAGTAGAATTGAGACCACTAGAAAGCTATGATATTAAATACAACAAATCATTTTCAACGAATTCTGTGTTATCTAATATACATATATTTTCTTTAAATCACTAAAGGACAAATAACATCGGAAAGCTAAATTTGCACCGATCAGCTAGTACTCCCAAGTGTTGAGATTTACATGCATAACTCTGATACTTAACGAGCATACTCCAATGGATATATAAATGGAGCCATGGACACGATATGAAGACATGCAGACTGAATTTTCGCTTACAAAACTTAATCAGCTAAATATCGACGACATTTGGTTCCAATAACATGGGACATCTTTCCATTCAGCGCATTTAACAATCGTAGCCGCGGCGGACGTATGCCGGATATCATTTCCAAAAAATAAATACTATGAAATTATCTACCAGATTTTAATAAAAAAAATTTATTCCAACAATATTTCCGTTTCGTATTATCATTTAAGTTCTCAAGCTCTTTAAACACGCCCGATAGTTTTTAATTAAAGTGGGTATAGGCCATCAAATTATAATAATAATACGGGAAAGTTAAATTACTTGTACATATTTATGTACTTAGAATCACTAAATTTGCCTGTCATTCCGAATTGGTGAGCAGAGGTCTTGGATTTCCCGCTTTCGCACTAGATCCGCCCCTGAGTATATGTATGTATGGTATATAAATATGCTCTTATAATAGCATATGCATCTGTTATGTGAACGCGTTAATACACACATGCTTATCAGCTCAGCTCTGCCATTTTTGGCTTTATTTCAATGGCTGCGCATTTAGCCCATTTTGGTAATGTCACCAAAAACCCAACTCTACCATTTATGGGCATTACAATACAATACTCGCACATATGCGCTTAGAAAGTTTATAAATGGCATTTTAAAATCCTAATATCTTTCCATATACGTGTACATAGGCATGCACATAACAACGCATACTTGTATATTTATAGGTATATGTAGGTGTACATAAGTAGTTTAAATAAATGCTTCATTAATTTTATGGCATAGCAAATTTGGGAAATTAAATGTAGATTGAATAGCGTTTTGGTTTTCCTTTATTACTTTTGATTTAGTGTTGTTGCTTTGCTATTGTTGTAGTTTCATTTTATTGTGTGGCGGAACTATCGGTTTTTACGTTTATAGTTTTACTAATTAAATTAAATGTTGTGCATTAAACCTATGAATTTGACTAGCATCAAGTGGCGAAATCTACAATAAATGAACAAACACGTGCCTAAACATTCGCCCAGTTCCATTTTCAAGTAGTTTTCAAAAGCATACAATTGAATCATTCCACTTAAGTCTCTAATGCCATTATTAATGGCTTAAAGTATACGGCAAAAAGAGCTAAAGGGCTAAAATTTGGTGTTTAAGCTACTAACAGTTCCCAATCAAGAAATAGTCAGCTGCGCCGTAGAGGGGGGAAAATACGTCAGCTGAACGCAATGATACATTCTTGTTTCGTCTGACGGTTTTCCTACCGCTATAAAGGCAGCTGACCATCATTATTATATTTTCATATGTGTCCAAAATTATGTAAAACAAAATTCAATCGGCATAAGTAGTTTTACTTTTTAATTTATTTTACAAGTTCGCCTGTTCAGCTGACTATTTTTTTTTATTCTACTAAATGTCAACAATACACAAAAAAAATTTCAGCCGGTATTAAATGAGTTGTTAAAAAATTTTTTTCGACACGTTTCGCGGCATTCCACGCACGTACCCACCCCTACTTGACTAGCTGACGGTTGGTTTCGTCATCCATTGGATGGCGTTTGCTCTCAGTACTAAAATCACTCGGCATGAAATGATGAGGTCAAAATAACCCCTGGCTCCCGGACTAAGAGAGCATAACTCAATTTGATGTACACAATTCGTTTTACAACAAATTACAATTAAATTTGGAAAAATAATTAAGTAACTAATTGAACAACAACTTTTATTCAGTTTACTTGCTGAAAGAAATAATGTCAATACAAAATGTATTATTATAAAATAATAAAGCAAAAATTAAATTTTAACAGTCGAGTAGAAATTGAAACAATATATTTTATTCAAGTATTTTGTAAATTTAAAATGATTTTCTGAACGAAGAATTATATGAAAATTTTGCTAAATTGTTTCGAATGACGACTCATTTTTCAGAACCGCTATGTACATGCAAAAAAAAAATCGACATAATTGTATTTATGCGCACAAATAAATGTATTTTACTAAAATTATGTTTGAACATTGGCTGCAGAGGCCATCAGCTCCAAATAAATGTAACTTGATCAATTCCACTGCGATTCCATTTACCTCCTTCTCTATATCCATACAAAATATCTATCATACAAATGAAATTAAAATTTTCTTTTGCGAAATGCAGCCATTCCATCAGTATTTTCTTATGACGTTGTCACGTTCAACTATCTTCAGTAAACCTACTTTACAGACAACCTCTTTTTTCCTAATCTTTAAGGTCCATCAAGCGTTAATATTGTTTATACGGCAGTTTTTTTTCGGTTCGAAGGGGTTAATAAACAGTTTTTAAGATATTTATGTGTATTTAGACAATAATAAAAAGAATCTATCTATCTATCTATAGACGTAGATATGTAAATGTAATTGTATACTAAAATGTAGGGTGATGTAATTTGTCTAATATGGTCCTATAATTTTCAAATGGAAAAGCGCATTAATCTATTGTTTTTTGATTTAGAGTATCTTTTTACTTTTTATATACTTTGTCAGATTGCTCCTTGATTAAATGAATGAAGATAAAGAGAAAAAATTAATAAATGTACGTTTAAATATCCAACAGCATCGCACCTAATTACAGTGACCCTCATTAGTCTTGAAAAAGTTTCGCAATCACAAGAATACACCTACCTGTCCAAGTGTCGTTAAATATAATATACGCAACAGCATTTGCACATTAAGGATGTACTTAATATTTTTGGATGAAATATATCTTTGATAAAAGTATTAACATTTATTTAGATCACAAGTTTTTGGTGTGTTTTTAAACATAAATTTTTAGTAGATAAAGTTTTCACTGGCTGCGATTATTTATACTCATTTGCTTGCTGTATAAGCGATTTGTGTTCACTCGTGTTAGTTCTCTCGCCTATAAGTATGCAATTTTCGTTTATTATTTCATTCGCGACACTTGCCTGCATTTCTCAACTGGCTGGTGCAATAGTATATGGAAAGGTAGTAATCCTCACCTTCCCTTCCCTAAGACTGATTTTATGGAAAGTCGAAAGATTCTTTGTTATGTGTAGTATTTTATGTTTTTACGACTTTATTTTTCACCATCGGATACCATTTCAGTCGTTAGAAACTCAGACGTCGTGCTCGATCATTATATTCACTCTCGACGAGGTCACTTAACATTGAAGGTAACAAACATTCGATATTTGATCACTATTTAACCTTGCATGTGAACTCGCTTTATGTGGATTATGTAGAAGTAGTGATATAGATACCCCAAAGCAATCTCAATGACTTTATATTTACATGGAAAATGGCATCAATGGAAACATTGCAACCCGCCTGAAGTTAGTTAAAAGTATAAGTAGAAAAATACCAAAGCATACTGGAACTCATGCTCGATTTGGAAAAGTTATTAGCCTTATTTACGTGCATGTTTTATATATGTATATATAATATTAAAGTGGTCCACAAAAACCCGAAGCATACATTTTTTGTTCAGCATCTATCAAGTGAAATAACTACTATGTAGGTAGGTCAAATGGTTAAAATGGCAGTCTGACACTCATCAAATAGCGCCGTTTTGAAACCATTATGAGACCTCCACAGGCAGATATCTACAGCCAGTCAGAGCTGTTGATATAATGGAGGAGATTGATGGGATTTAGGTTGGCGCACTACCTCAGGCTGTCGAAGAAAGAAGCGCCCAGTGATCTTAATCGTCTGCTAGCAAACCCGGACATTTACAGAGAGAATGCTCTACAGTCTCCTTCTCTGAAAGGTCCCCAGAGCTTTTGCAAATAGGGTTAAATGGTAACCCTAGCTTATCTGCGAAGGTACCGATCGTCTAGTGACCGGACGTTTGGAAATTGAATGGCGAGGAGTCCAAAGAACTTTCTAAGTCCTTCGTATATCGTATTGGGGTCAAAGAGTTTTCGAAATAGCACATGAAGAAATGGAGTAGCATCTTTTCTCCGCTTTCCTGAGAAATTATGTGTGCAGTTCCCCTTTAACAACTGTCAGGGGGATGCCGATACCGGGTAGGAGGTTTCTGAGGCCAACTCAGTCCCCTTCCTGGCAAGCTCATGAACAATTTAATTTTCCTCTAAGTTTCTATGTCCTGGAACCAAGATTAGATAAATATTACCTGCACAGCCAATAGATTTGATCTCCTCCTTACAGCAGTTTACTAATTTCGTTCTGCACCATGGCGTCGTCAGAGCCTTAATCGCTGCTTGAGTATCGGAGCAAATGTTAATATCTCCCTCGTTCCCGCGTTCCCCAAGCATTTCGCATGATTGCAGAATCGCGAAGACTTCTGCTTGAAAAACACAAGCAGTATTCGACAGTTTAAAGGAGATAGATAAATTGGCTAATTTAGAGAAAACCCCTGCTCCGACGCCCGATTCCATCTTGGAACCGTCAGTGAAGACAGAGGTGCAAGCTTCGGTGCAGAGATTTGTTCAGATAGAGAGACCTGTTCGAAGAAATACGGTGTTAGCTGCCCGAAAATTCTACTCCCTTGAGAGATTTCCTCTAGATACCAATCGTCTTTAACCTGATTTCGCTTTGAGCTGCAATGGAAATAACGGAAAAGTCGATGGGACCATGTGCACCACAAAAAAAAAAAAAAAATAACACGGTGCCGATAATAGATTTTGGCACAGAAGAGCAAAAAAAATGAATAAATGGATCGGCTATTTGAAAGTTTGAACTTTACGTCAGAATTTGATTTTTCAAATTAAGTTTTCGCTCTAATAAATATATGGGAAAGAAGTGGAAATTTATTCGCCCTTAAAAAAATGCAGATGCAATGTTTTGAACCGCCGACCCACATTTTTGTTTTTTGTTTTGTGCTTCTCTGCTGAAATCCAAGATATTATTGCTTTCTAAAATTTGTTTTGCCATATAAAAATATACGCAAATATGATATATTTAAAATAGGAAGTAAATAGAATTAAATATCAATCGATGTAATATAAAAAAGTCGTATACTTTTTTCAGTCATATAAAACAATTCTAGGAGTATGGTTTTACTAGTAAAAATTCAGTACTTTGATTTTTCTTTTGGACCACCCTGGTATATGGTACACCGTGCTACAAGCGCCCATCAGCAGTACGTGTCTGTAAGTATGTTTACCCATAGAATCACGTTCGCGCATTAACTCTGTTACACGCTAACCAGCTAGTTAACAATAATGAACAAACGACCTTACCACCAGGCACACAGACGGTGGAAATGTACCTGAGTATAAGTGCATGCCTACATAAAAAAATATTATACCATTGACCGCGGTCATGGCATTAGCGGCGGCGAAGTGAAAAGCGCAAAGTCAAACAAATTCCGAACATAACTTCAGGGTTCATTGAACAAATTATTAGATGAGAGATAAATGACTCTGACGCCCACCATTTTCATGTATATGTATGTGTGCGAAAGGCTCGAAGCGTCCTAAATGAACTGAAATGAAAAGAAGTAGCAGTGAATTGTGTGCTATAGCATGGCCACATGCCACAATGCGGCACGTCATGGTATGCCGCCGCCCAATTGTCGGTCAAAGAGAGGCATCGTTTTGTTCCTGCTGACCTGCCCCTTTTTCCGAGCGCACAAACCCATATTTACGTGTGCTACGATTCCATGCAGGTATGTATACGTGAACTAAACCACTTTCGTCAGCTTTCCACCTTTGTTAGTGAAACTGTTAAATTTTTAAAAAGCCTGTCCATAATAGATTAACCCTTTAAAAGTGTACCCGGCATTTAGCCGTGCGTGGTCGTTAATTGGCATTCGGTATATTTAAGCTACTCTTTTTGATGTTTTATTATCCTTTTTTAGATTGTAGCCTTTTGGTATAGACAATACCCTTCC
>JAYXIM010002837.1:0-19915 GCA_037575425.1 Anastrepha fraterculus
GCTTCACTTGATGTGTCCAACAGCGCTGGTTAGCACGAGAAAAAAGTGATCCAGGAATTTTTTGATAAATTCGAACTCACCATCAAAGTTCAAATACGAAGAGCAGGACCTATAACTGTGTTGATGACAAGTCGATTATTTAATGAGCTTAAGAGCTTCCAAGAAATTCTAATTAAAATCCATTAAAGTGGAATAGAAAGTTTGTGGATTTTTTGATTTTTGTGTAAAAATTGGAAATTGGATTTATGTGGTTTTTGTTAGATAATGAACTATACTTTTCTACGGCAATGTGTGCAACAACAAAAAAAGTATAAAGTAGTCAAAACTGGTAAAAATGTTGATGTGCTATCGCTTTGCCATGAAGTGTACGATGCAATTCACCAAATTTGGCTACCATATACGGAAATCTTAACGGATAGTAGTTTCCTGTAGCTTCAGCGGTTTAACAATTTTAAATGCCTATATTCTGAGCTGAGTTAGAGATAAAATATAGTTACATGCTAATAAATAAATGATTCAGGTTAATCATTCGAATAGATATGGCTCAGTTGCTATTTGAAAAGCGTTAGGTGGAGGGAAAGTAGATGTATTTTTCCGATCATCTTTTTCTTGGGCGCACTGCCTAAAGTTTATCATTATGTATTACTAAAATTTTTCATGTTTCGTGTCCATAGTGGTCGTCGAAGCCGGGACCAACTGTATGGTAATTTAACACACGACCTTCTGGGCTATGGCGACCGCCAACTATAATACTTGATAAAATATAATTTCGAGAAAATTCATTTTGCTTTTGAATTTTCAGTAATGCGAAAATAAATCTCGTGTATATTTAATTTTAAGCTTTATGCACTTTGGTATTAATTACCACCTCAGTATAACCAAAAATATTCTGTAATCAGAATTTCGCGAAAATCTTTTGCAATTTCATTGGTTCTTCAGACTGCCGTCTACGCAAATATCTATTACTCACCATCAGCCCACCCTGAACATTCAAATCGCTTATGAAATACTAATTTCGAATATTCAATTAAATTTTAATTCTGCTCGAAATAAACAAAAGCTTAGCAACGAAAAGCCGCGAATGTGCAAAGCGTCATTAATAGTACGCGCCAACAACGGCAGCGAACCAACGAGCCAGCCAAATGCCAAGCAGATTTATGAAATTATTTTAATGAAGTTTTATTACAGACATTCGCAATAATTGAAATTTCTCAAAAATTTACGCACAATTTATGAAAATATATGTACATTCGTAACTATTATATGAATATAAATATATGTACATACACACATACATATATATATATATATATATATATATATATATACAAATATACGACAGCGCACGGCTGCTTTAAACTCTTCTTAAAAGCCCGGGCACACTGCGGCGGCACAAGATTTCGTTCAGCCAGTGAGCCACTCAGCTATTCAAGCCTCAATCATCCAGTCATTAGTTTACCCAATGCACTCACGCATCTACTACTCACTCAACCCATCCTCACTCGCTCACTTAAATACATACATACATATGTATGTGCATAAATACTTTCACACTGGCAAGAAGAAAGGCGGAGCTTCATTGCTCCATGAGTGCCCAAAAGCGCCGTGCTTTGAGTGGTGTTGTTCATTTTGTTTGGCGCAAAAATTTCGATTATTACAGTAAAATGGCTATTTAATTGGTTAATAAATTACAAAACATTCGTTTGGCATTTCGCTAACTCTCAGCTGCCATTACCTTATTACTTTGTTTAATGACCTGCTTGTTTTTGCTGTTTGTCGCCAATGCACGAATCTGATGTCGCATGGTGCCGAAAAAGTGGAGTGGCTAAAAACTTTTACGCCTAACTTTGGATGTCTGTGGCAATTATTTCTGAGCCAGTTTTTATTGTTACTTTGTTATCGCAGCATGTGATAGAAATAAAAACAAAGTGTATCAACTTAGTTGTAAAAACAAAAAACAAAAACAACAAGTAAGCATGTGTAAAACTCGGTCCGCATCGAACTTTATATACCCGCGCATATTTTAGAGAAGAATTAAATTTCGATTGGCTGTTAATAGTGAGAATCAAATAAACTCAATGACATTGCGAGTTATAGTTTGTAATAGCAGGCGGGCGAATGGAAATCTAATCTTAACATATCTTAAAAATAGGAGTGGTTTTTATCTAAACTCAATAATATTTGTGTCGGTTCTAAAAGAGGTGGAAAGCAATGCGTGTACCAAGTCTAAGCGAGTTCTATGAAGACGTTACCGAGAACTCGAATTTACTCAAGAATTTACTGGAGTTGGATTTCTTCTTTTTAAGTTCATCATTTGTTCTTTGAGTAATTTTGGGGTGGGCGTGGTTATTGACCAATTTTAAATATTTTCAGTACCAACCTACGCTGGACAAAGGCGCCAAGTTTCATTGAAATATATTAATTGGTGCTCGAATTATCGTGCTTGAATTGCTAAATCGACCACTCTCCTCATTGTGAGCATTTTAGTACATACATACAAATGTATGTGTATGCCTATATATATTTCGATTCCTTTAAATTGTTATATACAAGGGTTATGCCAACAAAATTATAAAACCTTCATGCACAAGTGCCTGGGTATAAAAGCAAAAATAATATACGAGTACATGTAACATTTCCAGACATGCTGCTATTCGAGAATACCGGCTAAGCATTAAAGTAGTTTTTTGCTTCTTGCCGCTGTTTGCCGCTTGCACTCCTATAATACAGTAATTTGCGTTATATATGTACTATATATATGGATATGCGTCCATAAGCAAGTGTGAGTGGTATTTTGTCATTTGCGTGTGCAATAAATTTGCGAATAGTCTTGTTCACCTCGCTGACCAACTGACATACTGACAGTTCGAGCGAACGCCCTTTAATGTCAGCAGATACTTTGAACAACTTTGGCTAATTATACGTCAAGTGGTGGTGAGTGGATTGGAAAGCGCAAAAGAATAGAAAGATATTGTAAACAAGTAAAGTAGCGCTAAATTGGCCCCCCACCAAACTTTATATACCAGCGCACATTTTAGAACAATTTAATTTTGGATGGAGGACCGAGATCTAGTTTTACCATAGACAGAGTGGACTTGGTTTTCAACCGATCGCAATTATACTTCGACACATTAGTGATTTTGTTTTGGTATCATATACTTTTGGTTTTGTGAAAATGTCTGACTTTGTGCCGTCATTTGCGTAAAGTGCAGATTTTCCTCTTTCATTCGAAAAAAACGGCGACTGAAGCGAATCGAGAGCTCCAAAAAGTTTATGTAGATGCTGCTTTAAGTGAAACAACGTTCCGAGATTGTTTCCATCGCTTCAAAGACGGTGATTTTAATGTTGACGACCGTCCGCGTGAAGGAAGGCCAAAATCCTTCGAAGACGTTGAATTGGAGGCATTGCTCAATGCGGATCCGTGGCGGATAATCCATTTCCAAGCGATTGCATGCTTTGGGAATGATTCAGAAACAAGGGACATGAGTTCCTTATGAATTAAAACCAAAGGATATTGAACGTCGTTTTTTCGCCTGTGAATAACTGCTCCAGCGCCAAAAAAGGAAAGGTTTTCTGCATCGCATCGTGCCGGAAGGTGGAAATGGATGCATTACAGGAATCCAAAGAAAGAAAAGTCATGGAGACCGCCCGGTCATGCTTCTACGTCGTCCCCTCGGCGGAATATTCACGCTGTGAAGGTTATGCTATGTATTTGGCGGGACCAAGTTGGTGGTATTTATTATAAACCTTCTAAAACCAAACGAAACCATCACTGGCGATGGGTATCGACTTCAATTAATGTGATTGAACCGAGTACTGCGCGAGAAGTGGCCGCCATATGCGGAGAGGTATGAAAAAGTGATTCTACAGCATGACAAGGTTCAGCCTCACGTTGCCAAACCCGTTAAAACGTACCTGGAAATACTGAAATGGGAAATCCTACCCCGCTCGCCATATTCTACAGATATTGCGCCGTCCGATCATCACCTGTTCCGATCCATGGCACATGGTCTATCTGACCAGAAGTTCCATTCATATGAAGACATCAAAAAATCGTTTGATCCGTGGATAGCCTCAAAAGATGAACAGTTTGACCGCGACGGTATACGAGATCTACCAGAAAGATGGGAAAAAGTACTAGACAACGATGGGTAATACTTTCAATGATTCACTTTTTTCAGAATAAAGTTGTATTTTCATCAAAAAAACAGCGAGAACTTAGTTGCGCAATTGTCCAATTTTTAAAACAATCCGATAGCTATATTTGAGAAAGCTTTATTTAAAACAGGCGGCCGTTGCAGCCATATAGGTTGGTGCGTGATTATCATTCGAAATTCAGAGAGCGTATGTGGGTTCGCATTTCAGTGAAACACCAAAATTAAGAAAATCGTTTTTCTAATAGCGGTCGCCCCTCTGCAGGCAATGGCAAACCTCCGAGTGTATTTCTGCCATGAAAAAGCTCCTCATAAAAATATCTGCCATTCGGAGTCAGCTTGAAAGTGCAGGTCCCTCCATTTGTGGAACAACATCAAGACGCACACCACAAATAGAAGGAGAAGCTCGGCCAAGCACACAAAAGGGTGTACGCGCCAATTATATATGTATATATATTTTATTTAAATCATGAAAAAATTAGTAATATTTTAAATGAAATTCTCACATTTTGATTGGACTGTCTTGTTCGGTACATGATTGCCGTCGTTTGAAATGTAGAAGTTCAATTGTAAACGAAAGAACTTTCATTCTTAAGATAAAAAAAATAGATATAGGTAACGCTAAACGCACAGAATTTCTGCTAAAACGAGATAAGAGCAGTCCTAGCATACTGATTTCAGTTCTAACAGAGCATGTCTTGATAAGGAAGATGAAGAGACGATCCCGCACCTTTTGTGCCACTATCCTGCTCTATCTAGACGCAGACTCAGCAGTTTAGGTAGACGATCCTTTAGTGAACTAGAAGATCTTAGTTCTGTCAAAATCAAAGATCTTCTAAAATTTTTGAAAAGTACTTACTGGTTTTAGGAAAGATAAGGGCAATTTCTCCACGCGGCATCACAATTGGATATGAGCCCGAGTGTGTCACTTAGTGCACAACCGCTTCAACTTAACCTAACCTATGTATTCCCATAAAATCCGAGAGCTACGGCTGTTTTAGGCTTAAAAATTCTCTCGAGCGCTCCCTATCTACCCGTAGCCAGAAAGATCTCCTGATATGATTTTGCATGTTTGCGCACTGGACCAGCGCTCGCTGAGTTGGTGCAAGGCCATATTTCCAGGAACAGATCGCAGGTTCTAAATGGTTTCCTGCCTGACTAGGTTATAAGCGCAGCAGTTTCCCGCTATGGCACTGCTAACGCGTTCCACCACACCTATTTTTGGTTTCTATAAATTTCGCAATTTCTGCCTGTTTTCGAAATTTAGGATTCTAACTTTATTTACATTATAAATTCATTAAAATTATTTGGCCCAATTCGTTTTTAACCAAGTAATAAAAAATGTTTTGTAATAAGTTTCCATATTCTCTAAAGGTCATTTAACAGCCTGTTCAAATCAACAAACCGGAAAACTTGGACATACATAAATACATACATACATTCATAAAAGTCCTAACCTCAGTATTACTGCTGAACATAAATCCCATAGCACAGTAAATTAATGCTGCAGTGAAGTTTACGATGGGAGAAACAGAGAACTTTGAAAATAAAAGTAACAACAACTAGCTTTGTTTAAGTATTTAGCCTAACGGCAGAGAAGTAAACTGAAAGTGAGTTTTGCGCTCAAATTCCGTTAAGCGACAATTAAATACATAACTCAGTGAAAGAAAGCGAAACATTTGGATTACTATGGTTGTTGGCAAAGCGCCATTGCCGGTGCTGACTCGCCTTTATTTGGCCCGAATGTTATTGGGTATTTATTTATGTATGTATGTATGTGTGCATATGAAAATATGTATGCACTCGTGTTCGACTTTGATTTAGGTGACTTTACACAGTTTGCCATAACATAAAACATGAATTTCGTTCATTCGTTATTAATTATTATTTGTGTCAAGGCCCCGCCACATTGCGTCTTTCGATTTACTTTTGCACTAGCAGATCCTATGTAAAAAATTATACTTGTCTGTTTGTGTGAGTAATGTGAGATATTTCCTTTCTAAGGCATGCTTTTCGTAATACTTAAATTCTTTATCCTTGCAATAATCCGATTGAATTTAATTGCATTTATATTCATTGTAATTTATTCTTACACATTTGCCTTAGACTGCATTGATATGTAGATATCTATGTAAGTCCTAGGCTAAGTAAATAAAAAGCTTCGTAAAATTTACTGAGAATATCACGATGTGCAGGATGAAGAGTTGTGACCAACATCAGACCCATAATCGGCTCAGGAGGAGGAATCAGCTGATTTGCTGACGTGGCTGGGGTTATGACAGCGGCTTTTTTATGAGAAACTGATGATATATGAATAAAATCGACGTAGCCTTTAACCATGTCATAGCATAGACAGATGGTGGCGTTTATCCGGATTGACGACTTAATTTGGAATTATTTCAGGAATTAAGTGCGACTAATGCGGATTGACAACTAGAATTAATTTTCATAATTTAAGCAGATTAGAGGAATTTTCGATTGCAAGACTGCCGAAAAATGACAGTTAATATCTATTGTGAATGAAAAATAATCAATTTTTAAGGAGAAGAAGAAGAAAGACTGAAAACAGTCATTGCAGCATTAAAATTTTGGAACAATATGATGAACACCACAGAAGAAAGTTTTTTATAGCATTTTCGTTTTATTTTTAAGTTTAAAAATACTTTTTCCCATTTCGGATAGCAAGCAGAAACAAACGTTCAACCTAGGCGGAAAAGCACGACCAGGCGCTCATAACCTCATAACGGAGCACGCGAAAATGATTTGCATTAATTGTTTTGATATTTCGGAGCTGTTTGAGAAATTTCAATTTACTATTTTTTTAATAAATAATTATTTAATAGTATCAGGGCACCTAAAACCCGTATTTATTACCTGTGGTCCATCCTTTACTGACAAAACAACCTAATAAACCAATCAACTGTTCACTAATCCATGTAACAACCGTCTGTCACACTAAAATTTTAATCAGAATTAAGTGCCCCGGTAATCCTGTTGCCATCCTAGAAATATTTATATACACGAAGAAGCAGAAAATAGGTTGCTTTCATGTATGAATAAAACTTTTATAAACGATTAAATCATGCTTGAAAAAATACAAAAGGTTGTACCTGCATCTCACAGTACCATTATTGGCCTCTCAGTGAATTTACAGACCCAGCTCTTGAGCTAACTAATTGTAAAGATATGCTTGCATTGTTTTTTATTTACAATTGTTTCAAATCTTTTTCTATTAACTTTCTTGCTTAACTTAACCTGGCCTAACTTTTTGTGCTTTTGTTTACAAAAATCTACTATTTCGACACTTTCTTCTTTGTTCTTCTAAAATTTTGTTACGACAAAGTTACACTAATTTTTTCACTTCAATTTTATTACTGTTTGAGTACTGTTATTTTTTTACGTCCCAAGCAACATTTCTTTGCTCACGGTTGATATTTAGCGTTAGTGTTGGTGAGTGGAAGTAAAATATTAAATTTATTTCTTTGCAAAATAATCCGGCAATGATGCAGATGCAGGCAATCACAAGGCACGGTTTAGAAATTAGTGAAAGAGGGCAACGGCTTTATTGAGGTGCGGGTATTAGTTACGTAGACTTCAAGTATTTGAAATAAGTTTAAATATTCGAGTGCTTGAATTGGTGTTTTTTGGGTGTTTCTTTAAAAGCATACAAAAGGAAAACGAAAAAAGATTTCTTATTTTTGTTTTCAGTATTTTATTTTTCATCTATTGTTTAAGGGGGTGGTAGGGTTTAGCGCTAAAAAAAAACACTTTTTTTGAATTTTTTACAGAAATATGTCTTAAGATACTTTAATAAAATCAGTTGCATGTTATTGTACATCTTTTCAATAAGTTTTTAAAAAATATTAATAATAAAATATTGACAAATAAACCCATGACAGAGTTTTTTTGGAGATATGTTTTTCGAGAGGTGCTCTGCGGTGCCAATCGGCATTCGTCGTAGAATCATCTGAAACTAAAAAAGTCGAATATTTCAGTTAAAGTATGACGTAATGCTCCCCCCCCGCCCCCCATTAATAAAATTTTTTTTTCTCATTTTTGTAATTTTGGTGGCAACAAAACGTAAAACGAGCATTTTTGGCAAAAAATTTCGCCATATTTGTCAGTGAAAAACAACCTTACAAAAAAAAAAAAAAAAAAGCAGTGGGGGGGGAGGTATTTTTGATTTAGAAAACGTGTGCCAAATTTGAAAAGAATCGGTTGAATAGTTTCGGAGTTGTGATTGGCACCGACTTTTAAGAAGTCGTTTCGGGAAAAATGCGTTTGAAAAAATGACTCTGAAAAATTATCGATGCTCCGCATTCGAGGTAGAGTGCCTACAAAGGCTATAACTTTGAGAGTTCTGCTCCGATCCACCCCTTTAGAACTAAAACGTTTCTTTGGTCATACGAAACTGGTTCAAAAAGTTCTCAGTCTTCAAAAAATGGTCTTTCAAAAATAGGTATGTCGCTGGCGACACAGATTCCGAGACTCACAGGTGTCTGAAATCAAAAAGACAAAAAGATTCTTGTTCAGTATTAATGGAGTTGTTATATGAACCACAATCTTAAAAAAATAACTAAATTTGATAAAATAACAGACGTTCAAAATGAAAAACAGTTTTTTGACCCTTATTTGTTTACTTTAAAGGTCCTAAAAAAATACTAACCGAACGATCGTCGTTCGCACGATAACGACATCAATTCTACGTCATTTAAATTTTATTTCATCAAAATCAGTTCATTAAATGCTGCTATATATGTGTCCCTTGTGTATGTGAAGACAATTTTTTGAAGGTTAACAACTATTTGAACAAACCTTGTGTGGCCAAAAAATTGTATTTCTTAATAATGGGTCAAGAAATAAAATACTGAAAAAAATAAAATACCTTTTTTCGTTTCCGTTTCACATGCTTTTAAAGAAACACCCAAAAAAACTCCATTTCAAATGAGACGAGAGGGCCTTAAAGCTTAAACGTTGCTATAGAATAAAAACGCATGTACCCGTACCAGCCGCCAGCAACAAAGTTGTTTGCCGTGAAATTTATCTTTCGAGTGCAGCATCTCTCGGTTCTGTATTCTATCATAGCATTCTTTCGTATTAGAGTTGATATATAGTATATATTAGTTTTGCATAAAAGTGTTGAAAGATATGAATTGTTATCAAAAATTGCATAAAACTAGGAAGAATCGCTACTGCTGCTGACCCCACAGATCAAATTATCAATCAACATTGCTACCCTCTCAATCTTGAGGGGCTCTCTGAAATGAATATCAATATCAAAGAAATAACAAAATTATGTAGGCAAACCTCTTTTACTTTTCACCAGGAGGATGCGCATTTTGCATTATCATAAAAGAGGTTTTTAGCCATGTACTCCATTCCAGTATAACTTCTATCTATTTATGGAATCAAAGAAATACGATCTAATATGTGAAAGAGAAAGCGAAAAGCGTTCTGAAGGAGCTGACTAAAGAAAGCTTCCAGCGATGTTGA
Organism: Anastrepha fraterculus; assembly: GCA_037575425.1. NCBI lineage: Eukaryota > Metazoa > Arthropoda > Insecta > Diptera > Tephritidae > Anastrepha > Anastrepha fraterculus. The sequence continues at coordinate 9,648 of JAYXIM010002837.1, forward strand.
TAGGGTAGCTTCCTAAGGACCTTTGTTAGGAATGACGGGAGGAAAGTGATATTACGTAAATATGTACGCAATCAATATAAAAAATGTTTAACAGAGTCGTGTCGTTATCAACTACACAATAAATAACTTAAACGTAACTGGTGATTGCCAGTTGTAGAGAGAAAGCACATAGTGAAAACGGACGCGACGTAGAGGGCGACACGTATTTGGTTACTATACGAGATCTTGGTTTCAACAATCGCCAAAATTATCTGTTGAACTTTTAAGTTCTACTTTATCATATTAGTAGATTTTCCATCAAGATATACCGCTATTCACTTAGTTTACTTCACGAGGAGTTGTTTTGCCGTCAGTGGCATGAAGATATTGAAGTGGCCAGCAAGGAGCACGGACTAAAACCCATTGAAAACTATTATTAATTAGGAAGTGTAGTTCGAAATTGAATCACCACTTTTTCCACTAAACCTGGTGATATGTCTTGAATAGCGCCGCAAATATTAACTTTTAAAGCACGATGGGAGTTTGGTTTATTCCCATAGGCCAACGACCCTACAAGAAATATTTCAATGTCGTTAAATCACTGAATAAGAAAGAAATATTATCGTTAAGTATTTTTGGATTTGTCTGTAAAAATCATGTATTTTTTAATTTACTAAGAAAGAATACAAAAAAATGTTTTTATTGTCTCAACTTCTTTAAATAATCGAATCGCTAAACTTTTCGCACTTCCGTATTAAGATTGCTTTCTTTCTATTTCGGCCTTGAATCGTTGTTTATCATTGATTTATACTGTCTTACTTTGACAAGGATAGTGTCCCCAGTTTCATTTTGAAAGAAGTACGAGCTGATGATTTTTTCTGTTAGTTCGTGAATTTCCTTCTTCACAAAAACCGACATAGAGTGTAATGTCCGCATACAAACAGCCACCGAAAATTGTAAGGCTAGCGTGCTCCGATTGCGCAGAAATTCGTTATGTGTCCTGCTTTCACTTGAAATATGATTAAGATACCTGGTTGAGGAAATACACTAATGTGGCTGGAACACTTAAATGTGAATATCTTCTGAATATAATCCAGCAGGTTAACCATAATAAGTATAAATACAGAAAATGGTCACGATAGGTGCACTACCACGCTGACCGGTTGCAGATTATAAACATGGAATATTTAAATATGTTGAAAATTCTACGAAATGTGGATTTTTTTATTTGAATCAGAAAACCATATATCTAAACTAGCCGAAAATGCCAAATGAGTTGATATATCTGAAAAAATTGAAACTTTGTACATTGAGCTGGACTATTTCTTCAATTGTGGAGATAAATTCCGCCCGCGTCGTTCATTGCTGTTTGTGAGCAGAAAAAAATATTTAAAAAGTCGAAAATTGAGTACTTGCTGATCGAATAATTAAAAAAAGGAACATAGCAGAAGAATTATAGATTACCAACAAAGTAATAGGAGAGATTACACCACTCGACAAGCACCGATGCTTGCAGAGCTGGGGGTGATGCTCACAAAGCTATGTGATGTACAGAAATTGATCGCACTCCCTATAGATTTTAGGATAGCAGTGAGATAAAGGTTGCGACAAAAAAGCCGTTTTGAACTGAATTCTCCATATAAATTTTAGGATAACAGTGAGATAAAGGTTGCCACAGAAAACCATTTTGAAATAAAGTCGAAAGAAATGTTTATCAGTAATTGGGTATTTCACTTAAGGTTGACTATATCCAAGACTAAAAAATATAAAACCATACTCTTCGTTAATAAAAACCTTAGGCCGCGATGTTATCAGCCGCCCCTCGTACATGTATGCGGTATTCCACCACCAACGCTAAATACTTTGAGAATTCACTTCTTGCATAAGTCCAGAAGCTTTATCTATTCTGACCTTATAGCTGATTTTGCATTGATGTGTTTATTAAATTTATTCGCAGTAGGCGCAATACAGAATTTAAGGGTGACTAATTTGATTTGATTTGCTCTAGCTGCCTACATACATACATACAAATCCCTATTGCTCTCAATCCTCGTTTATGTTTGTTCAAAATTTTCCAATGGTGATTTATGCAGCAAAGTTTTGCCCTGTTAACACTTAGAAAATACAACATAATAAATTATTAATGATTTAATAATACGTTGTAAAGCTCAACAAAACTTCACAAACTCCAAACAAAATCGCCACGTCAACGGAGCTCTGCGTGCTAATAATGGTACAGGGTGGTATATCTAGCCTTTGGAAATAAATTTTATTAAACTGGATTATTATTTTATAATGGAGTCACATCCTTGTATCTACATGGCCAATTGATATCTCTATTTCGGCTGAGTGTTCGATTAATAAGCAAAAAGTGATTCGTTTTTGAAAAGTTTTATTTTAAACTAACTTTCCAGCACATCATCGATGTAAGGTTAGATGTAAACAAAAAACAAAATCGAGTGTAATTGGTATTATTGCATGTAGCAGTATTTAGTTTATATTTTCATTTTTGTTACATGTTTGTTGCTGCAATTTCACATTTATTTGTACACCTTTCCTCACTCTCCTTGCCAACTACACGATTTTCATTAAATTTCAGTTTGCCCAGTGTTTTAAAAAAGTTTAACTATGAAATTATTTTGCAAATATTTACGTTGCGGAACTTAAACATTTTTTTGTAAAATTTAGCGCTAAATGGTGAATATTATAAAATAGTCTGGAATCCTTTTGCATGCTTGCTGCTGATACTTTGTAATTGTAAATGTTTTGTGCTAGCGAATTATTGTTTAAAAATGGGAATAAAGTTATTCTACATGTATCCAATACATACATTAAAGCCCTGAAAAATTGTTGGAAAGAAATTAATTATTTATTAAGAAATATAAGAAATGAGGCGTCATCTGCAATACTTTTTAGTCTTTTATAAAACATCAACTGGTTGGAAGTTATATATATATATATATAATTGGTGCGTACACCCTTTTTATGTGTTTGGCCAAGCTCCTCCTCCTATTTGTGGTGTGCGTCTAGATGTTGTTCCACAAATGGAGGGACCTACAGTTTCAAGCCGACTTCAAATGGCAGATATTTTTATGAGCAGCTTTTTCATGGCAGAAATACACTCGGAGGTTTGCCATTGCCTGCCGAGGGGCGACCGCTATTAGAAAAATGTTTTTCTTAATTTTGGTTTTTCACCGAGATCCGAACCGACGTTCTCTCTGTGAATTGAGAATGGTTGTCGCGCTCCGACCCATTCGGCTACGGCGGCCGCCAGTCATCGGACTATACTTCTTCGAAAATATGGCGGTAGCGCTGTTACGGTGAACTATGTCCGTTAGCGTGACATGCTAATAAAATATTTGTGTTCTGAATTAGATGGAATAGGCTTGGAGAATATGTGGTTTCAATAGCATGTAGCAACTTGCCACACAGCGCATGCAACAATGGCCCTATTGCGAACAATGTTCCCAGTACTCATTTTCTCACGAAACCCACGCGGTCAAATGACCGCCATTGAACTTTTGTTTCTGAAACTATGATTCATACAAAATATGGACAATGCCAATAAATCTCAGACGATTCCAGAGTTGGAGAACGAAATCATACGCGTTATAAATTATATATTGTATATACACCCCGAAATGTACCCAAAAGTCATGGAACATTTTTATATGCCCATCTTTTGTTAACCGGGCAGTCGTGGTGGGCATTTAATATTACAGACTAAAAACATGTTAAAATAAAAAAAAAATACTTCGACAAATATTATTGTGTTTCACTTATAAAAGAGAGTCTGCGGCCTAATTAAATCACTCTGTATATTTCTATGTAGCTGCAATAATTTCACATAACTTTTATTTCACAAATTTAAAGAAAAATGTTTATCACGAAACTTGTAACTTACTTTGCGTGGAGCTTACTTTTATGTGAATTTGTTTGAAGAATATGTAGCACACCACACAACTGAACTCACTAAGAACTTACTTGCAAGTGATTTTCGAAAATCTGTAGAACTTTATAAACTATGCAACTAGAAAGCCAAAGCCAAACCCAATCACGCGTGCTTGATTTACGCTTCTTTTACAGTTTAGAATATGAACAGAATTTGTCCTGTATTGACGATGAAAGTTCCACGAATAATCGACGTAAAGTAGCAGGTAAGTCGTCAGCAAATACTTTAGGCATACTTGGTTTACAACATGCTGACATATCTACTAGGGCGTATGGTGTGTGTGTACGCGTCTACCCATTCACTTGCGCCTTAATGTATGCAAATTAATGAGTTTGCAAAAAACAACAGCAAGGAAATGTTTATTAAAACTGACATAATTGAATGGCGTTAAAACATACACCATAAGAGATTGAAGAAGAAGAAGACTGTGGTAGGTAAAAAAAAATGTACAGACACATTTGTCACAATCTTGACAAGCCAGCACATATGAGAATATACGAGGTGTGCTCAAAAAGAAGGGCAACTTATTATATATTTCTTTATTGGGTGTGGAAATAAGTTTCCATTCTTTCTTAGCCAAAGTTACGAATTATTTAAACAATTAAATAATGTATAATATTATGTGAAGCATGTGCCATTGGACGCCACAACTTTAGTCCATCTTTCAGGCATCATGCGGATTCCTCTGACGAAAAATTGGAGCTCCTTTGACTTGATCCATTTAGTAAGAAGTGAAGATGTCGTAAGAAGTGAACCGCTTTCCAATACGTCCTGACTTCATTGATCGGAACAGATGGTAACCCGAAGGTGCAATGTCTGGGAAATATGGCGGGTGGGGCAAGATTTCCCAATTTAGTCCTTTTAAATATATCTGGACCGATTTGGCAACATGTGGCCACAGTAAAATCAGTTTGTCATGTCTGCCGTCCCGTTTCAGCCGCTTTTCTTTCAGAGCTCGATTCAAAAGCATTAGCTGCTCGATTAAAACGATCGGCAGTGATCATCCACACATGGTGTAAGGAGTTCATAATAGGTGACACCCTTTTGATCCCACCAGATACACAACATAACCTTTGAAACATGAATATATTTTTCGCTGCCGATGGACCAACATTTTCGTCGCTTAGGGCTACCATAATATATCCATTTTTTATCGCTAGTGACGATGCGATGCAGAAAGCCTTTTCTTTTCTGCCGTTCAAGAAGCACCTCACACGGCACCAAACGACTCCCGATATCATTCTCGTTCAATTGATGTTGCACCCATTGCCATCGTGTGGAAAGGCTTACGGACTTCTGATCTGTCAACAGCCAACACTTTAGACATATCATCAAGGATTCGACATGCGTCCTCATCCAATAATTGCTGTAGTATCTTCGAATTTTTTAGGTGCCCCTTTGCGATCCTTTTCACTCACGTCGAAATTGCCATTTTGGAAGCGTCGAAACCACTATTTACAAGTTATACTTAATGAAGCGTGATTAGTGTAAATATTGACCAATACACGACACGTTTCAGCTGCACTTTAAAAGGTGATAATGAAGCGTGACTTCCCGCAAATGCTGGTTTTTCGGGTTCAACGTAGACATTTTTGACGTCAGATTAAACCTGATTTTTACGCTTCAAACAAATGTCAACTACTGTGATCGAGACCTCGCATATACACCTTCAAATCTCCAGTATATAACTAGAGCGAACACAAAAATAGCAGCGACACCTCTTTTACGAGGGCGGAAACTTATTCCCATACTCAAAATGTGTTTATCCATGTTGGCCTCTTCAAAATTATCTTGTTTAAATCGTTCAATTCCTTCTGACTCAAAAGCGGTTTCCTTCTGACTCCTAAGCTCTTTCAGTGAAGTGGACTTTACCTCCATAATTTTAATCACATTCACGGGGTTAATCTCCTTCCCCCGTCTTTTCATCAAAATACATCTAACTTTTGTATCTGCCAAAAGCTACCTAAATATGACCTATAAATAACTGTGAACATTCGCTCAAGACATTTGTACAAACATATCATAGCAATAAATTGGAAATCGAAATGTTTGTTTCCTGAGAATCGTGAAAAGTCATCCTACTTTTTGAGCACACCTCGTAGCTACATATGTTCGCATGCAAGAATTTACATTGTTGCTCACATTGTGCGTAAAAGTCTGTTGGTACGTATTAATCGAGCATCCTTGAAAAACGGTACAAGCGCCAGCTACATTATTTTCATTTGCGCTGATGACTTTGACTCGCTAGTAAGATTAAATTATATGCGTTATATGCTACCATCCGGCGATATTCACATCATCGGAAAAGCCTTAAGCAGTGACGTCAATTGGAAGACAAATGAATTGCACAGGTACCAACTAAATTAAGGGAATATTGAAATTAAAATTGTTTTTGTAGTCCTACGATTACCACCGTAGCCGAATAGGTTGGTGCTTGATGCTATACGGAAGCGCACAGGTTTGAAACACCAGGCACGAAACACCAAATTATAGAAAAAGTTTTTTATTATAGCTATTGCTACTCGGAAGGCAATGACAATGATATTTCTGCATTGGAAAAGGTCCTCATAAAAGAAACCATCTGCCGTTTGGAGGCGTCGTAAAACTGTAGGTTCCTCCATTTGTCGAAAACATCAAGACGCAGACCACAAATTGAAGGATAAGCTAGGCCAAAAACCCAGAAATGGGGTAAGCACCAATTATAGGTATATACACTTAGTCCTGCCATAAGTTCTGTTACAAGTTAAGTCCGGTATCGATATGAAATTATATAACTTTTTTAAATGAGGTTTGTTTTATTTAATGATGTAAAAATAAAAAAATAAAAAGAGTTTAAATTTTCATTGGAAATGGTTACCATTTGCTTTTACACAAGCCTTCAAGCAATAAGGCCATGATATTGACATGACTGCTCGAACCAAAAATTGTTTGACACTCTCCAAATTTCTGAGCGATCTTCGACAGGCCATGTTGTCCAATGCTGATCACAAACCGTAGTTAAATGGATTCAGATCTGGACTTCCAGACGGCCAATATTCTGTGGCTATGAACCCAGGACTATCGTTTTTTAACCACTCCTGAGTGGTTCTTGCCTTATAGGCTGGAGTGGAATCTTACTGGAAAATCTAATTCTCTCAATTGAAGAGAGTACTACTCAACTGCTTCAACACACCTTCTATGACATCCTCCTGGTACACTTTTGCCTCAGTCTTAACCGCTCCTCGCTCTTAACTCCCCACCAGACCATTACGGAGGCTGGATGGAGGCCACGCTGAACCATTGGAACAACATTTTTTGCGTCTTTAGAAGTTTTGGCATCGATTTTGTCGTTTTTCTTAATAAAAACTTCTTCAACTGAAGAGGCTGTTTGCATCTGTCGAGTCTAATTTTTTTGAAGAGCGTTTTCAAAAGATGACCAGTTGAGTGACGAAAGGCTTTCATGTGAAGATCTTCTCTAATCAGTCGTGACATGGATCTGGTCGATACATTCATTTCCCCGGACATGATTTTCTGATTTCTAATTCTTTCGAATTCTTTCTCGAACGGCTTTTATGGTTGCGCTGGCTCTAACCCCGCAAGGACGATCAATTGAAAAATTGTATCGTTAGAAAACACAATGTTCGAAAATTGGCCGCTTTAGGCCAAGCGAAGCAACTCCTTCGCTCTCTCAAGCCTGACTTGTTGCTGCTTTGGTCTGAGATCATGCGGCTTTTGGAGGCTATGGTCAGATATTTTTAGTTCTTTCGCCATTTGATTGGCATTTCGTCGGGAACTTCGCTCAAGTCGCTTCTTCACTTTTTGATGCGCACGCTTTGTAATGCTACCAGTATCATTTTAACTAGTAATGGTGCGATTACGTTTGAAATCTATTACCGATTTTCTTTTTTCGCGTTTACTCTCGGCAAAATGTTTCCGCACTCTTGTGAGCAATACTCTGGACTGTCATTTAGTCAACTAACAGACAGCTTATGCCCGTGCTGGTTACACTTGCTTACCTTTCGAGTGCCGCACCCTTTATATATGATAAAAAAAAAATAAGTAAAAATAAGTATATCCTGTTTCAAGAAGGTATCAATTAGTTTTGGAACATTTTGAGTAGTATCGAACTGGCTTGAAATGATTAGTATTAAACTTTCACAAATCTGGTCGGCGGGGTAAAACCGAGTGTCGAAGACTGGTCTACTGGTTAACTTCCGAATTTGGCTGGGTATCAATCAAGTATTCAGTGGAACGGAGCTAATGTGCGAAGGTGATCTGGAGGGATTATTCCATCGCTGCTACGTTGTACTACAAGAGCTGCAGGTGATGCCCTCTCTAAACGCTGAGCACCCCTGCAAACATAACATAGCCCCCTGTAATTACGTGGAATGTGCGAGCAATCTATGGAGGAAGTGCCATATTCGCCTGTTGGATGGTCCCAAATATTGGATTTAGGAATAAATTTTAAGAAAGTAAAATTTCGAAAAATAATATGAGATTTCTTGTTAAAAATCTAAAGAAACAAATAAAGCGATAATATGGGAAAGGGCGTTCAAGCCGTAAAGGCGTATATTTAATGAAAAACCTATTGATGAAAAAATTTAGAAGCATATAAAATAATGTGAATCTTTAAAACATTTTTATATGATTCAGTGACTATGAAAAGGCTTTTGATAAGGCACTACACACTTAATTATTTAACATTTTAAGACAAAGTGACATTGATGAAAAAATAAGGTATATTTCCTACTTGTATTAGGTCCAAACTACGAAAGTGAAGCTACAAAATGATTTAACTAGTGATGTTGCGATCAAGAAGAGAGTCCGCCAAGGATGTGTTTTTTCAGCAATGCTCTTCAATTTATACTTGAAATATATATTTGAAAAGGCTGTGGCATCAGTCAACTTAGGAATAAAAGTTAAAAATAAATAAATAATTGGCGCGTACACTTCTGTTAGGTGTTTGGCCGAGCTCTTCCTCCTATTTGTGGTGTGCGTTTTGATGTTGTTCCACAAATGGAGGGACCTACAGTTTCAAGCCGACTCCGAACGGCAAATATTTTTATGAGGAGCTTTTTCATGGCAGAAATACACTCGGAGGTTTGCCATTGCCTGCCGAGGGGCGACCGCTATTAGAAAAATGTTTTCTTATAAATTTTGCTTTCACCGAGATTCGAACCAACGACCTCTCTGTGAATTCCGAATAGTATCACGCACCAACCCATTCGACTACGGCGGCCGCAGGAATAAAAGTTAACAGCGAAATAATAAACGGTTAGCCGGTGACACCACAGTTTTGGCTGGTAAAATTTATGACCTGCAATATCTCTCTCCACAAATCATCAATTCAAACATTTGTGTAGCTGGTGGCTTAGCGAAGTATTTTCAAAAGGCAAAAAAATTTGCTGTTGCAGCTTGCTTGAAAATTTCTTCAATTACCAGAAAATTCTTTCGGTACCCTAAATATTAGGCTTAGTCCGTTTTATTGTACGGTGTGGAACCATGACCACTAAAGGTTACGAATATGAATAAATTAGAGGTGTTTGAGATGTGATGCTATCAGCAAATGATGATAAAATGGGTAGATAAAGTTATAAACAAAGAAGCCTCTACGAAAATTCGAAAAGATAGAGAGCTTTTGGTGATGATAAAGCGTCACAAACCTCAAATTTCGGCCATACCATGCGTGGTCTTAATATGAGTTGCTGCGGCTGATTATCCAAGGTATAATCGAAAGCAAGCGAGGAGTTGGAAGAGAGCAAATGTCCTGGATACGTAATACAAAAGAGTGGACAGGATGAAGAACTAATGAGCAGTTAGATGAAGTAGCCCGAAGCTGAGACAATTACCAAGATACTTTGTCTAATTTTTTATAGTTTTGTTAAATCTAAAAAAGATGAAATAATTAATTTTCATATTTGTATTAAAATTAATGAAAAATGTTATGCTGTGATCAGGCTTAAAAATCCAAGCATCATTTGGATGTAATTGCAAATGCCCAATATTCAAAAGAATCAGATATATATGTATGTAGATATTTGGGAAAATACTTTCTAGAATCAAGAGAAATAATTGACGGGGAAATGGGATGGGAATGTCCAGGTACGTTCATTGTTAGAGCTTTAGATTATAGAAAATTGGTTTTGAATGAATATGAAATATAAGTTAATACGCAAAATTTGATATACATGTATGTAGAACCACTAAAACTGTTCTTTTTGTAATTTAATTTAATTCGCTCAATGTAATTTGTTAACTCTCTGGGTATTTAAATGGTGTAGTAAAACACAAATTGTATTTAGTTTACTGACAGATGACGTTAAAGTCAATGTCGTATGATCTTTAATTAAGTTCTTTG
>JAYXIM010002841.1:0-21483 GCA_037575425.1 Anastrepha fraterculus
GTACAAAATAAATTCATCACTCATTTTATACTTGCCCCAAATGTTGCTAGCAACATAACCACTTGAAGCGTGTGGCAGAGTGCAAGGTGTTGAGTTTATAGTATACACGTGCAACATGGACTTTAGCTGGGTGCAACAATAAACAATGAAATAATATGCAGGCGCTTTTATTGCTGTTATTGTAGGGCATATATTTTTTATGATGTGCATGTGTGCGTATGCGTGTGTGTATGCGTGTGTATCACAACTGAGGTTGGTGCCGCTGATGGCCGGAAACAAGTAGTATTACGCCGTTGAAAGCGTTGTGAAAACGAATAAATGAAAATAAAAGCTGTCAAGGCTGCACCAGAAATAGCAGCATACCGCACTGGCTATAGTTTCATACAGGAATGTATAAACGTATATTACATAAGCTACATACTTACATTAAAGCCGAGTATACTTTATCTGTGTATATGTATACTATTTATATGCACAACATAGCAAGTAAAGGGTCCTTCAAAACACGTGTCTAGATATTGCTTTAAATAAAGGGTGATCAAATTGGAGGTACTTGGGGTTTTTCGATTGATCACTACTGTTGAATTATTGGGTATGGGAATAAATTTCCGCTCTCATAAAAGAGGTGTCGCAGTTGATACTATTTTTGTGTTCACTCTAGAAATATACTGGTGATTTGAAGGTGAATTTGTGATTACAGTAGTTGACATTCCTTTGAAGAGTAAAGATCCTTTTTTATTTGACGTCAAAAATGTCTACGTTGGACCCGAAAAACCAGCATTTGCGGGAAGTCATGCTTCATTATTACCTTTTAAAGAAAAGTGCAGCTCAAACGTGCCGTTTATTGATCGAAATTTACGGTAATCACGCTCCATCGAATAAAATTTGTAAAGAGTGATTTCGACGTTTCCAAAGTGACAATTTCAACGTTAGTGATAAAGATCGCAAAGGGGCACCGAGATATCGAAAATGCGTTGATACTCAACTATAACAATTATTGGATGAAGACGCATGTCAAACACTTGATGATATATGTAAGAGTTGGATGTTGATAGATCAACCGTTGGCAGGTAACTGGGTGTCACATCAATTGAAGTACAGTTTTTGATCTGGCAGGCCTTTTTCCATCCTCAACAGAAATAGTGTCTTCACATTTTTTCACCAAACTTTGAATGGTTAATTCTTTCGGACGATTATGGTATTTCCACCGAAAAAATCACGTTCTTACAAATCGACCATTTTCATAATGAGTTTCAATAACTTTAATGCGTTGTTCTATCGAACAAAATTGTACATCTGTCTACCTGAAAAATGTGAAAGATGCTATAAACAAAAGGTACCGTCTAGGAATTATTCACTACTGACATCTGGGCGTTCCTTTTGAAATGCCCATTACTATGAATTTGCCTGGAATGCCGACCTTTTTTATAGATATGCAAGACCATGATCACAAGATGATGCAAGATCTAGACCACCGGGACTCCTTAACCCTAGAAAACTAAACCTTTTTTTTAAACGCTTAGAACTAAAGCTCGCCTATCAGGCTACTTTTTATAAAAACAAAATTCTTCTCTAATTTTCGTTAAGTTTTTGGTTTGAAAAACATTTTATTTTTTGAGAGTTGGAGTATTTAACTATAATATAAAAAAATATTTCATCAAATTGTTTTTATAAGCCAATTATGTACTTACTAAATTAACACTTAATTTTTTTTTTTTGCAAGGATATCATTCAGAAAAAATTTTATAATTTTTTTTCTTTAAAACAAAAACATAAAATTCATATTTTTCTTATAGCTATTTGTACTAAGTTTCATAAAAATAAAGAATTTCAAATATATTATTAACATTTTGTTTTGTACATAAAAATTAATTCAGACCTTTTTTCTTATATCACATGTATAGCAATTTGGGGATCTATGTTCCAGGCAGTATGTTCTATTGCATTTTGCACAATAATAAACACTCATATGTTTCTTGCTTGATGGACAGTAATTGCACATTGATCTTTTCCCTTTCTTTATTTGTGGTTCAGAGTTTTCTTGCTGCTCTTCGGAGCTATGAATGGAGTCGGTTATTGCTTCACGAACTCGGTTTTGCATAGATGGTATTTCTTGAAGTCTCATTGAGAGCCAGTCACATCACAAATCCTTACTAAAATCCTTCATGACATCCCTTCTGCTCATTGGCTTTATTTGTTTTTGGTCACAGTTTGAAACATAGAGAATATAACTATTCAATACTGCCATATTTATTATACCGTAAAACATACATAATGGCCAACGCCTGGTTTTGCGGCTGCAGCTGGCATGACAACACATCTGATCAAAAGTGTCAACAGCACCTTTTGTTGCATTATAGGATTCAATAATTACAGGTTTTTTTGATAGTGAGTTAAGTGTGGGTTCGTCGTGCATAGTTGATATTAAAAAAACAGTTTTATGCGGCTTTGCTTTATAGCTAACAAGACTTAACTTATCATGGAAACCGAACATGGTCGTCTGAATCGAACCCTTTTCTAAATTGTCCTCTATTTCGCCTCCATTTAGCGACAGCTCCTCCAACCATTTTTCTATTTGGGAGTCAGAAGTACACATCTCTAAACGAAAAAGCCATTAACATTATAGCTACTGTCGAAAAAAAAGGAAATATTTACAAATAATATGTAGTCAGAAAAATACCTTTAATACTAAACCTCGCCTCTCAGGCAACACGAATTAATATATCTCCGTAACAAAAAGACTTTGCGCAATGAACGTTCGCCCACAAACTCACACAAGAGACTACTATAATGGTTTGAAAGCTCGTGCTGCCACTTGCATTCAATCATAATGAAATACGTAAAAATGACAATCTTTGCGCCTCAGAGGCGGGGTTTAGTTTTCTAGGGTTAAGCAATATTTTACCATCACTTTCAAATATCACCTCAAGAACTCGGACCAACTGAGTAAATTGCTACGCGAGCTAGTGTGCGGGCATTTATCGCGCGGTGTTTTCTTTTGGATATATATAAGAATACTTAGACACTCGAGTCATCTAAGAGGCGAGGATTAGCATTAATGGCAATTTTCCGTTGCGTAGTCTAATTAAAGGTTTTGTTCTTATATAAACTTTAGACTGCTTTCTTTTTAAAACTACTGTCTTTTTACATTAAAATTAATAGAAGAATGGCTGTCGGAGCTGTTATTAAATGCTGCCATTTAGATCCGACATAAACTTTATTACGTGCGAACAAAACCACGCTCACTTTTTGTATGCTGAGGTTAAATTTCGATCCATTCGACTTGTGGCATAAGCTTTAACTGTCATGGCCTACGAGTTTGTTTGATACGACGGCCGCCGTAGCCGAATGGGTTGGTGCGTGAATACCATTCGGAATTCACAGAGAGGTCGTTGGTTCGAATCTCGGTGAAAGCAAAATTAATAAAAACATTTTTCTAACAGCGGTCGCCCCTCGCCAGGCAATGACAAACCTCCGAGTGTATTTCTGCCATGAAAAAACTGCTCATAAAAATATCTGCCGTTGAGAGTCGATTTGAAACTGTAGGTCCCTCCATTTGTGGAACAACATCAAGACGCACACCACAAATAGGAGGAGGAGCTCGGCCAAACACGCATAAAGGGTGTACGCGCCAATTATATATATATATATATATGTGTATATATATAAAATATGCCGGTGTACCGAACTTAATATACCCTGACCGATTTTAGCTTGACTTTCTTGTTTTTTTATTAAAATGTCGTTTTTTTACCTTTCTGTGGCTTTGATGCTAGAAGTGGAGCGCATCTTGACTACATCCGCAGTTTTTGCTAAAACAATGGCTGCTCAACGAATACAAACACGAAAGCACGTATGCTGATATGCTTTAAAGTGAAAAGTCGAAGTAGTATATTTATATTCTAGTTCATGAGCTTATATATAATCAATAAATAGCAGTGAACCGAAACGCTCCTTTGAGGACGCCTCACGAAGCGAGAAAGCGCTCAGAAGATGCATTTCTACTGTAACTACACAACATCTATTAAAACTTAATCCAATCCAAGAAATACGAATGAAATTCTAGGCAGGAAAGTTGACTAAGAAGAATTTTATACGACACAGTGCCAAAAGCTTCTTGAAAGTCTGTATAAACGCAGTCCACCTGGTAACCAGCAGAGGAGGCAGTAATGCAGTATTCAGTGACATTCAGCTATGCAGATTCGAAACTGCGGACCTACTGGGAACAAATCCTTGTTGGTTAAGATTGATAAACGACTCTGAAAATTAGCAGTTAAATACAATTTTTCATAAACAGTTTTTCAGTAGCTCAGCAGAGAGACCATCCACATCGGTCTGTATGGAGGGCTTAAGGGATAATATTTCCTTCCTTAAAGAACCAAAATTAGGATGCGAATCAATATCTGAAGAAAAACTTGATAAATGGGCTGTATCGTCATGAATAAAGTTTGATTTAAAGTACATAGTACGTGAATAAATTAGTAACATCTGATGGATACTCAACAATATCTCCATTTGAAAAGACTGATTCAGATATTCCAGAACACGACCGTTTTAATTTAATATAGTTTCAGAAATATGTATATGAAGTCAGCCTCAATGTCATGGCATTAAATATTTTATTTGAAAAAAAACTGTATGCAACGACTTATTTAGTAAATTTAAATTATCTATTTACACTAAAAAATAGTTTCGTTATATAATATTTCTACCAAAAATACAACCACGCCGAATATGCAAACGTGTTTGAATTCACCGAAACGTGGCTTTGGCGTTTAGTTGCTTACGATAATGCAGATGCATGCGACGCACGAAGAGTTATAAAAACCACCTTCAACTCTTCTTCAACTTTAAAATAACTTACAATTTATACTTAATTTTACTAGTATGAACATTATAAAGAATAAGAGACATTACGGTGAGCTCGGTTAAAGTGTCTTTATTTACACTTTCGAAAACCTCGCACTTTTGAGCCGTTGTTGCTTTTGTCTGCAATATTTTATTTTCAATTGTATTGAAGTATCCAAACATTTTCAAATTAAGTTTGCCTTAATGTAGGTCACTAGATCTTTACCCTTGGATCACCTTAGATCCATACATTTGTATTTTGTCGTAATCCCCGATAGTCTACTCGTACATTGATTATTTGAGAATATATTGAAATAAAAGCGACGTGCGATTTTTTTTTATCTTTACGCACAGAAATTCCTTTCCCTTGTGTCGTCAACATTTGACCTTAACGCAGAGCTATGAAAGGTTTCGAACGTTTATTGACAAGTTTAGAGGTATGTAAACTTGCATACAGTTATTTGTATGTTTGTATGTGAGTATGTGCATAAAGTGCATAAAGTGCATAAAGTTACTTAGTTCTGATTGTTTGCCATTTTTCATTTTCATATAACTACGCGCGTATGTACATATGTATTAACATATGTATTTATGTATATCTACTACACGTGTGTGCGGATGTGTTGAGAATCTACACGTATTTGCAATAAAATCGTTGCGAAGGCCAACTCAGATCAAGGTTTTTCATTCGCTGAAAGTTGCACTTTTGCTTAATGAAACTTTTAGAATTGTTTGCGGTGCAGCGATTGTCTTGTTATGCAGGGATTTAATGTTGGAAAATGTTTTAAATGGTTATGAAATCTGTGATATTTTATATTTCTCAGTTAAAGCTTCACTTTAATAGATTTCAAAATCATTCCTATTTCTCAGTTGATATTATTTATCAGCGCACCAGCTCACTGGTGATGAACAGTCGATATATTTAAAAGCAATCTAAGATGTACTAAAACTAGTAGGTTGAGGAATAAGTTTGCAGCGTTTTTACCGAAGAATTTTATTTAAACAAAAACAATAATTATATAAATAAGTTAATCAATTATACGGGTTGGCCATATAGCGTTTGCTTTTTGAACCACCTATTTTTTTGAGAATGGTAACACAAATGACATGTCAAATGTGTTACTTAAAGGTTTGACATTTACGAAATGGGACGCTATACGCTTGAACAAAATTGGGAAATATTGAAAACCTATGTATTTCCAAAGTGGTGAGTCTTCTTCTTCTTTTCTGATGTTCACATCAGTGGCTACGTCAATAAGCAAAATTGTTGGATTTGGGGCTCAGAAAATCCACACGTTACTGTAGAGAAGCAAATACATCCACAACGAGTCACTGTTTGGTGCGGTTTTTGGTCCGGCGGCATCATCGGGCCATTTTTTTCGAAAATGAGCGAGGAGCCGCGGTTACAGTAAATTTCGAGCGTTACCGTGACATGCTCAACGAGTTTTTGTTTCCAAAAATTGAAGAGGATGACATGGACGACATTTGGTTTCAACAGGAACTTATGGCTCCCGTTTTTGAATTCCGATATAAATTGGCCGCCTCGGAGCTGTGATTTAAGTCCGTTGGACTATTTTTTGTGGGGAGCCGTTAAGGACAAATGCTATGCGAACCACCCAGAGACGATTGATGCTTTAAAACACGAAATCGAAGTTGCCATTCATGAAATTGGAGCCCAAACCATCGAACATGTGCTTAAAAATTCGGTTGATCGAATGGCCTACTCTAAAGCTAGTCGTGGCGGTCATTTGAACGATATTATTTTTCGTTCATAAATGAAAATGTTCAGTCTTCTAAATAAAAAAAAAGTTTGAAAAAATATTGATTAGTTTTTTTTTATAGCCAATTCAATAAGAAAATTTTACATAGCCCACCCTATATATTCGTTGTTGCTGTTTACAACCTCTTTCCACCTCTCGACCAATTTGTTGAAGACATATGGCGTCATATGGTTTGACCGGCAGCGGAAAAGATAGTAATCAGTCGGTGCAAGGTGAAGGACCTCCCATTTGAGCTCTTGAAGTGCGGTTTTGACGACTTGTGCAACATGGGGCCTGGCGTTGTCGTAAAAAAGTATGGTTTGATCATGTCGATCAGGTCCTTTCAGTCGAATAGCCTCATTCACGCGGTGTAGATGGGTAATGTAGAGCTCCTTGTTAACCGTGGCTTTAGAGCACTTCCCAGTGCACCATACCCTTCAAATCCCGCCAAACACATATCCTGATCTTCTTTCTTTGCTTCGTATTGATGTATGTATAGGCACCATTTCTCATCTGCCGTGACCATTCGGTACAAAAAGCGCTGTTTATGACCGGGTGTTGCTCGATGGCGGACAAGATGATGAGAAGCAATTTGAATGTAACTTTCTTTGTCTTTCGTTGAGTTTGTGAGGCACCCAGGCTACCAATTTTTCGGTAAATCCCATAGATTGAGAATCGTTCTATGATCGAGGCAGGGAATTGAGACGTTTTTCATCGAATTCAGAAGGCCTTCCACTGCGAGACGTGCCATTGGCGACAAAGTCGCAATTCTTGAACTTTGCAATCCATTATCGTGCTGCAGACTCACCTATGACACCTTCTCCATACACGTCGCAAATGCTCCGGGCTTCTTCGGCAACTTTTTGACCTCCATGAAAAGAAAAGAAAAGCAGGTGTTGAAAATGTTGATTTTTGCCTCCTGGGTACTCCATTTATAGGCCTCAAAACTAAAAAAAAATTAAATCACTCAAAAATACAATTAACATACATAGTTTTGTAGAGCAGAAAGAGTTCTATCGAATGAATACTTACTAGGGCGGGTCGATTTAAAAATCGCTCATTGCTCTGTGAAAATCGTATTTTAGGGATCAAAATAAGAAACTTTGCCGAAGGAACCATACCTCTAAAACGAATTCTGATGTCCCCCAATTTGGGTCGAACTTTTAGTGTCTTTTGTGGGGAGGCAAAAAATTTAGTCTGCGTCGTGCCACGGTTGGGCAGTCGGTTAGAACATGTTCAGATAGATACTCCTCAGCAGGAATTTGCTTCTCACATTTCGTTTCGCATTAAATTTCACAAACAGCCAAACAGTTAGCGAGTCATTCTTGTGTGGCCGAAAGCCTTTTTCTAGTGTTGAATTTAGCGTAATGTCCGTCGCTGGTATTCATTTGTCGCTGAATCCATGTTGATAGGATGCACTCGCCAGCACCTTTTCTGTTTTCGATATTTTCTTTTAGCGTGTAATGCTATTATACTTACAAACATTAAATTAATTTCCTCATAACCGGCCGTATTCTTTATTTTTTGACTGCTCATAATAGGTTCACATACAAGTAGATTGTCAACTTTTTCGTGCTTAACTCCCAATGCGTAATTAAAAGAGAGTTTCTCTCCCGAAATCTGAGATTATAAAATAATCCTAGCTTATAACCATACTTTTTAAGTGCAACCCTGTGTTATCGATATTTATTTTTACGAAAATAAGGAGAAACGTCAAAGTAAAAACTAAATAAAACGGCCGCTGGTAAAGAAAACAGGTTTTAAGATATAATTCTAATAAAATTTTTCTTAAATATTATTAACTATGCATTAATTTTACAGCAAAATAGCATGTGCTAGTAAACGCTTTGGCCTATTATTGCTTACCTATTACAAAATCTAATATCGAATTTCGCAGGCAGATTGCTGTTATAAATTTTTGCAACCTCAGTAGACATCGTTTATGGATTTAATCCAACTGTCTATTACTAGTAGCGACTTGTACAATTAAATTAGATAATCATTCCCCTTGTCTTTCCTCCATATCGTTAATAAAAATTAAACAAACCAAAAACTTCAAAATATTCCACCAAAGCAATTTCTATGAAGAAAAACCTCTCAAAACAGTATTGACAGCTGATTGTCAATTTTTCAGGTAATTTGCCATATGTGAACGGGTAGATTAATTTTCTGGATATGTGAACGTAATCTTTCTTTGTTATTGCTGTTTTCATTAATTCTATTTCAATATCAGCTGCTTATGGTTATGGCATAACGAATCGGCAATTACTGTAATGTTGCGGCTGAAGTTATGGATACGGCTACCTTACGTCCTTAAACACTCGCAGAAGAATTATCTTTGGTTTTTATCGCAGGTATTAGCCGGTAATCGCTTCAGCCACACTATAAAAGTTAGCGGACTCGGTGATTCTGCGTTAGTGCTTCAAGTACATTCAAGAAAAGAATAGCTCGTGCTCTGTATTATTTAAACAATTTTGTATTGCAGAAAAAATGGCGCCAAGAAACCACTTTGAAATGGTTATTTTACGCATCTCTTTAGAATCTCCCGAGTAAGTACTCACAAAAATATACAATATTATTACTAATACATACATAAGATAGCATTAAAATGATTCAAAAAATATTGTCAATGCAATATTTAAATATGTTGAACATTTTAAGTCTATTGTAATTTCGCTTTTCAATCAAAATGTATCATTAAATTTTTTATTCATATAGCGATCCGCCTCACGTTCCCACCCCAATGACACAACACTACAAACCACCAAGGTTACCGGATATACGAGAGCGAAATTTCGTAAGAAAACATATACATATTTAGATATGAATATATCCATATACATACATATGAAAGTATATTAATAATAATTTTTATTTACAGCTGGCCAAAGCCATAGGCAATGAAATGAAGGAATTACCCCGTACCATAACTTTCAGTTACCCATGTTGGAACATAATTACTGGCGATGCTAATCTTTTTAAGGTTGATTGTCGTGAATTTGATAGGATGCTAATAATATTCGGGGACGAATACGTATACTGGATGTATTATGTAAGCAAGCCTCCGAAGAGATGTATGTTTTCATTGAAAATTGAATTAAGGTCAAACGTGCCGATTAAACATTGTGCCTCTTGCTTAGATGAGGAGTACGTAAACATAATGCAAGAAATCAGACACCAAACGCGATACTACACAACCCGAAATATAAAACAAAGGTAGTTATTAATTAATTTACCCTGTGAGTGAAAATTTGTAAGCCATGCTTGGTTGCCAAGGGATATACTGTATTTTCCAAAGAAACTATTATTAAAAATAAATTATTAATTGCAAATTAATGCCGTTCCGAAAAGCTTTCTATTTATTTATTTTTTATTTTAATTAAAACGTGTTCCATACTTGGCTGTGTCATTGCTTTGATTGGGTAGACAAAAATTGAAATTATGCTATTCTAGTGGTATTATTGGGATTATAGTTTAATGCAGTTTGGTTGTTCAATGCTGTGGGAAATTTTCTAACTTTTCTTCTGAAAGAGGAGAGCTGACCTCTCCATAGTCTGAATACAAAAAGTAGTAGTCAACTAATGAGCAGCTGGTATGCGAAAACTTAGCTACTCCTAGCGAGTTTGGCAGAATCAGCTGATTGAGCTGACGTCACCGGGATCATGACTGCGATTTGCACACGAAAAGTCTAATGCAAAGTATACTCATACACGTTGCTCCAACCGTTGTATCAAAATGGTAATGTTGTATAACCGATTTGCATGTGGGTCCAACGCTTACCTGAAAATTGAAATGCCACTACGGTTATATAGTATAGGCAGTGAGTTGGAACGTGTACATGCAGATTGTACAACCAACTTTGTTCAGAGTTTTCTTTTTAGTTACTTATACAGAAAAAAAAAATAATTAAAAAAATTCGAAATAATAAATAAAATAAAATTTAATCAATTATTATTATTGAAAAAATGTCACTTGATTCTACATAACGATGGTTTTCGAGAAAAGCTACACAACTCAAAATTAACTCAAATTCGGAGTTTTGCCGTTAAAAGCAAAAATCAACTACAGAGTTTATATATTTTTATCTGGAAAAGCGTCATATGCGAATCTTGAAGCAATTCTGAGAGATGGCGTTAGTGTCGTTTTGTCAGATGATCGAATTGGCGCGTCACTTATCTAGAAAACTGATCCAACTCAATATTTTTTATTTTTGAATTATGTCACTTTTCTCGAAAACCATCGATAAGATGGTGTTGGTTATACAGGAAAAAATCAACGCAGCCATTAACCGCACCTTCTGAACAACGGCAGAATACGGTTGCTAGCACAATTTTGTTTTTCACCATGGCAGATTGACCAAACCTGGTAATCTATCGTTCTTGGTTCATTTTTTGCTCTCGCTACTGCTCTGATCTTGAACAGATGAGTAATAGAGAAGGTAACGCAAAACGCAGGATCAACTGCTTTGCTCCGCTCCACGCTACAGCTGCGGCGACACGCTCATGCATTTGCTGTCCAGCAACTTATATGTGTGCGTGTCGGGTGACACACATACTTGTTGTCGGCTTTTGCATGATGAAACTCAAAAATTTTAGATTTTTTCGCGGGCAAGCGTCATGCACCCGACACGCACACATATAAGCTGCTTGACAGCAAATGCATGAGCGTGCTCGCCGTAACTTACGTTTCATTACTGCCATTAGCTCAGAGCAAGCAGACAAAAAAAGTTAAGTACTCACTGTAGTTGTAGTAGTAGCAAAGAACTTGGAGTCGGCAAGAGCGCTAGTTGTAAAATTATTCAGGTGTGCTCCAGCTACCGCTACTACTCTCGCTTCTGTTGCTCTGCTACCACTCGCATAGCTGCTAATTAGGCCTGCTCGTCTTTGTTTTGTTAGATGCATTTTTACACGTTTTTGCATACAATAGAAAATTATCGGAATTTGCAGGTAGGCGAACGATAATGTGGCAGCAACAAATGATTGAAACTCTTGAAAATAAAAGCTAGTGACCCGCTGGAAAAACCTAACGAGCTACTTCGTTTTTACAAAAGATGAGGTAATTAGTTCAGCTGTTACTTGTTCCAAATACATATGCATATAAAAATTGAAAAAGGTTCAAAACCGGTGATTTAGCGGACAGCGAAATCATCACAAAAAAATTAAACTTTGTGCTGCCTGCTCGTACTTTTGAGTTTTAAAAGAGAGTCTGGCCTGCAAATATCCATCTTTTGTATCAACACAATGCCACTATTTAAATAAAAATGTATTCACATTAAACTCTGAAGCAGAAATATATTTCTTTGTAAATATGCTCGCTAAAAGAATAGTCAAGCTATCAATAGATTAGTCCGTCATGTATGGCAGTTTCTGGCACAAAAAGTTGGACGGCTCAGGAACTATAAAAAACATGATATTAAGTTGTATTCAACTATACCGACCACCTGAATTACACAGTTTGTCGGTTATATTTTCATATACAGGTACATATGTATGTACATATGTAGACTTATATATTTATATTTCTTTCTCAACTCTTTTATGTTGCTGCCTACAGCGGATAGGTGGGCAAAATTACTCATATAATACCGTTGGGCCAATTGCGCGGATATAAAAATTTGCCAGTAAAAAGTTACCTTTCATTTGGTATACCATATGCCTACTTTGCTTTCGACCACCCTTCGAAATAAATAACCCTACAACGCAGATATACTGCGAAAGACATAGCTGGAGTATGAAAAACCAATTTTTCCGCGGATATATTTTCACCATAGCAATCTCTTTGACTATCATTACTGCCAAATAATACGTTACGCAGGCACCAAATTTATAAAAAAAAATTTAATAATAGGAGTATTAACACGAACTTCGTTGCCTTGGTAGTTTTTATGTTGGTGGTTCGTCAAAAGTGTTTTTTTGTGAACGACTTTTTTAGACTTATTTCTGTTAGTTTGGTAATGCTTTTTCGCACAAGCAGACTCACTTGGGAAGTAGCTTCGTTTCATTCACAAGAAGAACATATCCTTGAAATATCAAATGTTTGACTGTAAAAATAACTTACTTTCTTTTCCTCACTTTTTAATATTTTAAACTTAGTCTACGCGCTGACTATCAAATGCCTATTCTCAAACAGCTAACTGTTATTTTGCCAAGTACCGGTCAAATTGCCAACTATGCCACGCGGTCGCAAGCTTGGCAATTCGATCGGTAGTTAATAAAATAACAATCAGCTGTTTGAAAATTTACATTTAATGGCCACGAGGGATCAAAAGTAGCTAAGTAACTTTTTTGATTTTAAAATTCTGTCGTATTGAATATAAAATATGCACTATTATGTGAATTTTAGATACACAAATGTATTTACCTTCAATCACAGTAACTTGCTCTGCTGCGCTATTTAATTAGCTGACTAATAATTTTTGGTTTCTCGCTATATTTCGGTATTTTTAGTACTTTGTTTTAAATTATAATTCTATATAATTGAATTGCTATAAATCAGCTGGTGCGAAAGAGCATTTCCAAGCTGACAGAAATAGGGCAATGCGACCTTTCACAGTAAAGCAAACTGCCAACCAACAAACAAACAAAGTAAAGACAAAGCGAGTACCTTTTATATGTATTTTTAGTCAAATATACTCGATATTCAATTATTTATGACAAAACAGTGAAACTCAGTCACCAATTTACCTGAAATATTTGGCGAAAAAACGTAAAAATTGTAAAAAACAGCAAAACTAGTTAAGATTTGTGCTTTATTTTATTCCCGGTGAGAAAACAAAACTTTGGCCCTCGTAAAAAAAATAGTTAAATATTATCTACCTGAAGTTGCTATCGAGCAGTATCCACTGCTTTTGCCACCTAAAGACGACCTGGTAGCCACAGTTTCATTTGGAAGGAAATTTGATGTCAGATTTCCATCGCGTGAGCAATGGAACAATCCAGAATGCATGTAGGGAAGTCCGACGGATATTTTCTTTACCGATGGGTCCAAGAATGAAATAGGGTCTGGAGCTGGATGGTACTTAAGCGATAGGAATAAGTATCACTACGCTATTGGGGAAACGGCAACTGTTTTCCTAACGGAAGTTTTTGCCATCCCGAAAGTAACCGAATGGATAATCGAGAGGAGATGGAGTGGGAAACAGATTGGAGTTTTCAGTGACAGGCAGGCTGCACTGAAGGCCCTGGAGAACGCGAATCAAACCTCAAATATTGTTCTAAAATGTAAGACGAAGCGTAATTCTGTCGCAAGACAGAACAGGTGTTCTAGGAAACGAAATTTCCGATGAATTGACCAACCGTAGATCAGCGATTCCCCCACAAGGGCCAGAGCCAATAATCGGAATCAATACCGCAGGAATCGTGAATTGGATCAGCTATTATGTAGGCAATCTGCATAAAGAGCGATGGTCCGGCCTAGAATGCTGCAGAACTGCAAAGCGTTTTGTGACAAGTCCGAACAGAAAACTTTCAAACTTTCTACTAAAACTTAGAAGGAAAGACGTTCGGTTGATGGTCGGTATTATTACAGGACACAACCCATGGGGTTAGCATATGACCACCATTGGAATCATTGGTCCCGATGTCATGGGAATGAGTAATATTGGTTCTCTGAAATTGGAGGATGTTTACAGATTTGCCAAAGAATCTGGAAAATTCTCACTGGACTAACTATCTTTATCTCTTTCTATATTCTTTCCAAAAAAAAAAACCGAGAATAAGAGCTTATTAAGCTCACATTTTTATTTGACAACATTTGAGGAAATATAATCGTTTTCAAAAAAGCGAAAAACAAGTTCCGTCTCTCAGATGTAAGCTTGCTGTTTATAGTAAAGTGTGGAGCACGTCATAAAGTTCAAGATCCATCAAAATCTAATAACAAGAGAAGTTAGGGTTCAACCTATAAAAGCCTTCTGCTTATTTGGCTTTTTACGTGATGTGGTATGGAAAATAAGCATATAAGTAAAGTCCGCGTCTACGAAACATGCATCAGACCCATTACAGCGTATAGTGTGGAGACGCGAGCAGATACTCGTACGCTAGAAAATACAGCACTCAGAGACAATTAAGTTCATTGCCCTGTACTCGGGTTCCCTTTTTAATTTTCTTAAAATCTACACGACCACCGAAGAAATCTGAGTAGATCTTGTGCACTTCAGTACCAAAGACTTCAAGCGAAGGCCGGTCAGACGCACATAAAGTGATTCGTAGTCTCATCCTCTTCTCTACATGCTGGGCAGAGTACACTGTCTGAGATGCCTACATTTTCCATGTTGTCCGTCCGCAGAAAGTGGCCCACCATCAGTTCAACCGTCTGCCTATAGTCCCTTCTGCGTAATTACCGGAGCATTGTGCGACAGTCGGTCGGAAGGTAACATCAGTTACCTGTTACTTCAGTTTTGTGTGAGTTGAAGTACATAACTCGTTTGCTAACCGTGGCTTTGATGGCTGCAGAAGGGAGTGGCAGAACGGGCTCCGGGCCAAGGAAGTTAGCCTCAGAGTCCATCCTACCTCGCTACCCACGATATCCACGTGTCCCGGGACCCATGTTAGCATCAGAATATTATGTCTACCGACATAGTTCAACCGGCATTTGCAGTACTCAACTACCCTTGAAGTGGTTGCAGGGCTGTCTTTACTGTCGTGCAGACACATACAGATCTGCCTCTGCGTCTGTTTTCCACAGCAAAGATCATGCCTTCTTGAACAGCATACACCTCCGCTTGAAGCACTTACAACGTAGCGTATTATAAGGACAACAAAAATGCAGACTTGATGATGTATATACCCTAGGCTGCTCCAGACATGACCACCACAGCAACGACGATATAAGACGTACATATATGTAAAATTTAGGACGCAACCAAATGGTGTAGAAATCGGCGGACTGAATGGAATAAACACGTTAAAAGAATGCCCATAGAACGACTCGTAATCAGCGATTTGGAACCTCTTCAACTAGACCGTTAGGAAGTTCTCCTAGAAGATGTCATGAATGCTAGACATCGGGCACAATATCCGAATAAGACCATTGGTTATATTATAAAACGCATATAACTTTTCGATTTATGTATTGCAAATTTTATTTATTCTAAGATTTATTTATAACTAATCGTTTATTGTTAAATGTTGTTTTTAAACAGGACATAGCCGTAAATAAAAGACAAATAAGAAAAAAAACCAGCAATGTGCTGTTGCCAAAGTGTACTTTCCATCATAAAATAAAGAAAAAACAAATACTGAAATTTATAAAAGAGTTCATAAACATTTGCATGAAAGCAGACATTTCATTCGACGGCATTTCATAAGTACAAACTGCCTATAACCGTTGAAGACTTTTATCGCTTTTAGTTCTTAAGAAGTGGAAAGTTTTCATACACCAACTACTTATAGTTACTTATATACATATATGCACATTAGGGTGGCCTCATTTTGCTGACATTTTGGATTCCCAGTCTCACTCATGAATCACCGTACATATAAAATTACTAAAAAGTTAAAAATAAATACAAATACGACAAAAAATGCAAAAGCGGTTCGCAAAGCTCAGCGAAATCAATCATTTTATAGAAAAGGAACATCATGATTTTGTCGCTTTGGATAGCTTTTTTTAACAGAAGAATATAAGAGTATCTTAACAACAACACGAAGCACAATATTTGTTGCAAGTCATTAAGGATTGGGGAAAATTGTGCCAATTTGTGTAATTTTAGTCACATATTTTGAGAAGGCAAAAATCTTTAGGATTTATAAAAGTTAAGGATAAAGCATGAAAAATGGAAGGAGCCAGGCCTAAATTTTTTTATTGACCTAACAATACGTATACCCAAGTTTCCAGGTTATCCGTATATTTCACCAAGAATTCGAACATTTTTATTCTTCTTCACAAAAGCGATACCCTAATGCACACATGCATGTTTGTATGTATTATATTATAGTTAGTTTAGAAGCATATGCATACATACATACATACATATGTATAAAATTGTGGACTTGTTGAAAAACTTTTGCAAAATAAATATTATGTTCAAGGAAAGGAGAAAAAGGAACAAAAATTGTCTGAAATATGCAACTTAACTGTTAGTCAATTTAACGTAGTGGCGTTGGCGGCGCCAGATACTTGCCCCGACCAAAGCAAACAAACACAGGCACAAACTCACCGTATGTACATGCATAGGTAAGTATGTATAGATATATGAAAAATTCTTAATCTGAAACAATGCATAAAGTTGGAAAGAATTTTTTCACTTAAATTTAACTTTAACGGGAAAAGTTTTTATGCTGAATCGCTTTTCTGCAACTGCGTAACTCAACAAAAAATAAGAAAAAAGCAAAAGACTCATAACCAAGTCAGACAACGTCAAAGAAAAATCATAAAATCAAATAAGTTGAGGCGCAGAAAATATGAATGAATGAATTTGAAATGAGGTAGAAGACACAAGTAATGCATTTGCTTAACTTTAAAATTTGAAAAAAAGCAAATTCTTGGTGGCGAGTGGCGAGTGCCTGGCATTGGCTGCCTGAATAAATTTATGTACTATATTTATGTATATACCATACGTATGTTTCAAAGGGACGTTTGCACTTCGACCTCAGTATCTTTGCGCTCGCCCACTTACCAACACTAATATAATATATGGGTTAATTCATTCATTTGATGGAATTTTTTACATGACTTTTAAAGTTTTTGCTTCGTTACTCCGCATGATCAAAAAATTGTTAAAGTTTCTGCTTCGTTACTCCGCATGATCAAAAAAATTGTTATTTCATAACCGTCAGGTACATAAAAAGTGTTATTCAAAAAAATAGAAATTAAATAAAATTAAGTGCAATGTTTTTGCTACGACGAGATGCAAAAATTCGGGTTCTTTTTTTAAATACTCGCTGCTTTTAACGAATCTGGAATAATCTGAAAAGATGTTGTTTTTTGATGGCTATTACATACATACATATGTTTATAAAAACATACTTTTACTAGAATTGCTCTAAAATGCTTAGAGAAACTAATGTTTATTTTAGATTTATGTGAAAAATAAAAAGGAGAGCGGTATGTAATACCTAAATTTTTTTGGCTAAAGGAAGTAAAATTGAAGAACTTTTGGAAAAAATGCCCGCTTGATTTTTTCTCTCGATTCAGGATATTATTTAATCTTATACTTATGAATGAGTATGGGACTGTGAAAATTTGTGAAAAGTATTTTTAGTTTATATGTAAGCTCCGGAGCTTCTCATCCGCTTATGATTAAACTTTGATGGTTTGTTGGGAAGGTTTGTGCATTGCTGGATACGAGATATTAATATGTAGAAATCCTATTTCATACACGGAATACGTTTTATGTACCAAACAGTTTGGCAAAAACACCAGCTAGAAAGTGCCATGGTCAAGATGTTTTGAAAAAACGCTTTAATGGTCTGATTTGATTAATTCCAGAATATTTCTAATTAAACTAAAATTAAAGTGTGAGTTGTGAATGTTCACCTTTCGGTTGCCTGGGTTCGAAATCCATATGGGTGTGTAAAACAAGAAAGAAAATCAACTTTTGTTTTCTAGTAGCGGGCCGTATGGAGACGGCTCTTCATTTATGGGGCAACATTAAAAGGCACACCACGAATTGGCGGAGAAACTCGAAATGTTCCTAAAAATTTTTAGCCGAATTGGCTTCATATTCATCAGAAAATATATAAACTGCCTAATAAGAATTTTTTGACGTGATAACGTCTTATAATTCGATTTAACAGGCTGCACGCACGAAAAAATGTGTCGTTACCTTGCTCATTACTGTTCATTAGTGTTACCTTGCTCATATTAGTGTTACCTTGCTCATATTAGTGTTACCTTGCTCATTAGTGTTACCTTGCTCATATTAGTGTTACCTTGCTCATTAGTGTTACCTTGCTCATATTAGTGTTACCTTGCTCATATTAGTGTTACCTTGCTCATTGCCGTTACCTTGCTCATATTAGTGTTACCTTGCTCATTAGTGTTACCTTGCTCATATTAGTGTTACCTTGCTCATTGCATTGAATGAACTGCAAGCGAAAGGGCAGAACGAACGGCAAAGCAAACAAAGCAAACGAACGGCAACGTTCGATATCTTGCTCTCTCCTACTTAAGTGAGCGTATATATGTATGTATGTATATGCGCAAATGTACATATATAAATTCTCGTATTTGTATTTGCATATGCCTTCTTATTGATTATTATTAATTTGATTCACTTGAAGAATTTAAAATAAAACCAAGTTTGTTAATAATACCTGTTGTTTTAATGTTATAATTATTAATTCTTTTATTATATATGAAGGAAAAAATGTATGGTAATATTTACCATATACCTTATAAAATATGTTGTCTATACTAATATTATAAAGAGGAAAACTTTGTTTGTTTGTAATGAATAGGCTCAAAACTACTGGACCGATTTTAAAAATTCTTTCACCATTCGAAAGCTACATCATCCACGAGTAACATGGATTATATTTTATTTTGGAAATAGGGGTCGAGATATAGGTCAAAACGTGGACCCGGGTAACCTTCGGATGTGTATGTACAATATGGGTATCAAATGGAAGCTGTTGGTGAATGCTTTAGTCCAGAGTATTTTTCATGCTGCTCCGTGACTAGGGTCTCGAGATAGAGACCAAAACGTGGACCCTAGAATGTGTTTGTACAATATGGATATCAAATTGAAGCTGTTGGTGAATGCTTTAGTACAGAGTATTTTTCATGCTGCTCCGTGACTAGGGTCTCGAGATAGAGACCAAAACGTGGACCCTAGAATGTGTTTGTACAATATGGATATCAAATTGAAGCTGTTGGTGAATGCTTTAGTACAGAGTATTTTTCATGCCGCTCCGTGACTGGGGTCTCGAGATATAGAACAAAACGTGGACCCAGGTAATCTTTGGTTGTGTATGTACAATATGGGTATCAAATGAAAGCTGTTGATAAGTGCTTTAATACGGGGTAATTTTCATACCTATTGGTGACTAGGGCCTGGAAATATATGCCAAAACGTGGACCCGCCGTGTCTTTGCATCGAATTAAACCAAACTTACACACATTGTTAAGGAGGTATTGAAGATGATTTCCGTATAGTTTGAATACCTATTGGTAGATAGGGTCTCGAGATATAAGTCAAAACGTGGACCCGGGTAACCTTCGGATGTGTATGTACAATATGGGTATCAAATGGAAGCTGTTGGTGAATGCTTTAGTTCAGAGTATTTCCATCCGCTCCGTGACTAGGGTCTCGAGATAGAGACCAAAACGTGGACCCTAGAATGTGTTTGTACAATATGGATATCAAATGAAAGCTGTTGATAAGTGCTTTAATACGGGGTAATTTTCATACCTATTGATGACTAGGGTCTCGAAATATATGCCAAAACGTGGACCCGCCGTGTCTTTGAACGGAATTAAACCAAACTTACACACATTGTTAAGTAGGTATTGAAGATGATTTCCGTATAGTTTGAATACCTATTGGTAGATAGGGTCTCGAGATATAAGTCAAAACGTGGACCCGGGCAACCTTCGGACGTGTATGTACAATATGGGTATCAAATGAAAGCTGTTGGTGAATGCTTTATGATATGTTATGTTATGTTATGTTATGTTATGTTATGTTATGTTATGTTATGTTATGTTATGTTATGTTATGTTATGTTATGTTGTGTTATGTTATGTTATGTTATGTTATGTTATGTTATGTTATGTTATGTTATGTTATGTTATGTTATGTTATGTTATGTTATGTTATGTTATGTTATGTTATGTTATGTTATGTTATGTTATGTTATGTTATGTTATGTTATGTTATGTTATGTTATGTTATGTTATGTTATGTTATGTTATGTTATGTTATGTTAATGTTACCTCATTCTCTATATCCATACAAAATATCTATCAAACAAATAAAATTAAAATTTTCTTTTGAAAAATGCAACCATTCCATCAATATTTTCTTATGACGTTATCACGTTAAACTATCGTCAGTAAACCGACTTTACAGACAACCTCTTTTTTTTGCAGAAAGTGGAGGCGCTAAAGTGCGGAATACACTAAGCAAGCGGTTGATCAAAAGTACTTCAACCCACATTTTTTTCATTTTGCCACGCAATAACATATACATACAAGCATGGCTAAAGCACAACATTTAAGTTTGCTTCCGGTAAGCGATGAGTGCGCCCGCCAAAAACCACTCTTTTTCCTTTGCTAAATTCTTATTTTACGCAGATAATTTACACGTTTTTTTTTTTTGGTAATTAGAGGAGTTTTGGATGTTATTCACCTTTAGAGTGATATGGACAATCTGTATTTGTGCGAATTTCTTTGATTCTATGCAAATGCTTTTATTAGTATTCCTCAAAGGCTTTTCACTTGTTATTACAGTTTATCAAATTTTGCCCGAAAAAGCGTTAGACAGATTAAATACCTTTGAATAATTTTGAAAAAAAAAATCGGATAACGTCGAAGTCCTACACCGAACAAAGCTTTGCAAGGCGCAGTGCCTCTGTATTCTCTGATTATTTTCTGATTCTTTACATCATTTATTTGGTCACATCTTGAGTATGTTTTTTTGTAATGGAGGCCAACCAATCAGATCGCCACTAATAGAATAAATTAATGGCATATCTTCCTCGTCTATTGTTGCTCACAAACCTTAAATCTTTTCCTTTTACTTGTAATATAATCCCATATCCCTTTTGCTTTGTCTTTCCTATGAACGAAATTTGTGGGCAACTATTAGCAGGGGTAGCTGAATGAGTTGGTACGTGAATACCATGCGGAAGTGCAGAGAATAAGTTTGTTTTAATAACTCTAGAAACTCGGCAGGCAATAGCACACCTCCGAGAAAATTTCTGTCATGGAAAAG